>JAKUCV010001823.1:4859-206303 GCA_028386065.3 Turnera subulata
TGGTAAGTAGAGGTACGACCGGATGGTTAGAGACTGTTTTGTGGTGGCCATGATCTGGGTTCGTGTGATAAGCATGTCTATGCTTGGGATGTCTATCCCGGTTTGTTATTTTTGGGATGTCTATCCCTAGGTTCTTTTTGATCTGGCACCAGGAACAGGTTGATAACCTGGTACGACCCTAGCTTATCCGTGACGGGGCCGGAAAAGATAAAATTGGATAATTGTATTTTACTCGAGTCCTTTGGATTTGTTTTGGTAGTTTTTACCTGTTTTGGACCTTGAGTATTTTAGTGTCCATATTGATCGTCTTTCCATTGTCGTGAGCACTTCGGACTCACCCCTCACCTGCGGGCTTTCATCCCGTAGGATGAGTTATTTCATGTACAGGCTTGGTGCATTCCAGACAGGCTGCAGCGTTATCCCTTGGACAAGCTCGGATCCATAGTTTGCATGTGTCGCATACAGTGTCATGTGAGTCTTAAGTCTTCTGCTGTGCACTATTTTGTTATTGTTGGGCCATTGGGCCAGTTATGATATTTTATTGTTGGGCCGAGTTATTATTGTATACACTGTATGCTTGGGTTTATTTGGTTGGGTTGTCATAGTTCCGGCTCGTGTTTACTGTGTTCGGTAAATTCGGGTCGGGGCGTTTCAATTTTGGCCTGATGGCTCAGTGGCAGTGGAACACACCCCTAGGAGATTTTTATTTCAAGCCTCCTGGGCCACCCATAGCAACTTTGACGAACTTGTTCGAAAGAGCTGGCCCGTGGACCAATCCTGGAGTACTTCAATCAAGGAATTCACGTCAAAGGCTATCGAATGGCAGAAAACAGCTTTTGCTAAAAAAAAACAGAAAAAGAATCAACTGTTAGCTAGACTGAAGGGCATCCAAATATACCTCGAGAGAAAACCATCAGCTTTTTTATCTTCACTTGAAGTTGAATTAAAGTGTGAACTGGACAAGATTTTAGCACAGGACGAGATGGACTGGTTCCAGAGATCTAGATGTCAATGGATACAATGGGGGGACAAAAACACAGCCTTCTTCCACTCGGTTACGCAGATGAGAAAAAGGGGAAATAAAATTGCTGCCTTGAAAGATGGGAACGACCGTTGGCAAACTGATCCTGTCGTATTAAAGGGGATGGCAGTCGATTTCTACCAGCAACTGTTCTCGGACGAATACCCTGGCCAAGCGGTCATGCCATTTAAAGGCTATTTTCAGCCAATTCCTCAGCATAAAATGCCTGCATTATCTGCCCCTGTGTCTGACGAGGAAATACGAACCACTCTTTTCCAAGTAGCTCCTCTAAAGGCCCCGGGGCCTGATGGTCTACATGCTTTCTTTTTCCAACAGCAATGGCAGGTTGTTGGGAAAAGTTTTTGCAGGATGGTCCATCGATTTTTTGATACACACAGTTGGGATGAAGGAGTGAATGACACAATTCTGACCCTATTACCGAAAGTTGATGCACCAGAGCAAATGTCCCACTTTAGACCAATTGGATTGTGTAATGTTTCCTATAAGGTCATCTCTAAAATTATTGCCAACAGGATGAAGAATGTACTGGAGGATCTAATAGCTCCCACGCAAGCCAACTTTGTGCCGGGCCGCTTCATCACCGATAACATCATCCTTCTCCAAGAAGTAATCCATGTAATAAAGCAGAAATCCGGGGATGTGGGTTTCTTTGTCATTAAAGTCGACCTCGAGAAAGCCTACGATCGTGTTCGATGGGCTTTCATCCATGATACCCTGAGAGATGCAGGATTTCCGGAAGAGCTGAACAACGCTGTCATGGTATGCCTTACTACCAGCAGGATCAGGGTGAACTGGAATGGCGATATTTCGGAACCTTTCCATCCTTCAAGGGGCTTGAGGCAAGAAGACCCGATTTCCCCATACCTCTTCGTCCTCTGTATGGAGAAATTGAGCCAAATCATTGAAGAGGCAGTGAGGAATAAACACTGGAGACCTATTCAACTCAGCAGAGGAGGACCTAAACTTTCCCATATCTTTTTTGCGGACGATCTAGTCCTGTTTGCTGAAGCCAATATGGACCAAGTTTCGGTAATCACTTCTTGCTTGAACTATTTTTGCCACTTCTCAGGCCAGAAGATTAGCAATTCAAAAACCAGGATTTTCTACTCCAAGAACGTGACAGAGACTCTTGCCAATAACCTCAGTCAGGGCTTGGGTTTCCAACCCACCTCAGACTTGGGTAAATATCTGGGTGTCCCCATACTCCACGACAGAATCTCAGGAAAAACTGTGCATCATCTTGTACAAACTGTCCAAAGTCGATTGAACAGGTGGCAAGCAAGACACCTCTCTCTGGCTGGTCATACAACCCTAACTCAAGCAGTGTTAGCAGCCCTACCCATATATACTATGTAGACAATCAAGATTCCAGCTTCTACCTGTGATCGCATCGAACAGTTGTGCAGAAACTTCATATGGGGTACCACTGAAACTTCCCGCAAAACTCATCTTGTGAATTGGGAATCTGTTACCCTCCCTAAGGAATGTGGAGGAATGAACCTTAAGCGTCTTAGGTCTTGTAACCATGCCCTCATCATGAAATTAGCTTGGGCCCTGATTACAAGACCTGAAGCACTTTGGGTACAAGTTTTTAGGGCCAAATACATGCGAAAGCTGGGTTTGGTCCCTCAAACCATTGTGAAGAAACGAGGATCACACTGTTGGAGGGCTATTTGTGACGTTTGGAAGTCTGTTTATGAATGCCTCGAGTGGAGGATAAGAGATGGCAGAACAGTTAGATTTTGGTTGGATAAATGGACCCCCCGGGGAGCTCTTATGAAGTTTGCTCGGTTTCCCATTCCTGAACATCACTCTAACTCATTGACATCTGAGTATGCCTCGCCATCCATCGGGTGGGTCTGGGAAAGATTTGTTGAGTTGTTACCTGCAGATGTTGTCAACGAAATCAGGGCAATTAGCAGCCTGGAACCAAGTAAAGGGCCTGATCGGGTTGGATGGGCTTCCTCGACCCATGGTGGTTTCACCACTAAATCCGCCTACGAGGTTCTCGAAGAAGCTTCTTGGCCTGCTGAAGACAGCTCCTGGAAGAGGATATGGAGATGGCCTGGACCCAAAGATACAAAAGCTTCCTATGGCTTTTATTCCAAGACAAGTTACTCACCAACCAAGCGAGAAGGAAAAGAGGTATGACTGACAATGACATCTGCCCTAGGTGTGAGAGTGCTGAGGAAACCAGCCTACACATTATGAGTAATTGCCCACTAGCAGCTAGGTTGTGGATCACCCTAGAGGGTCCTGACTGTTCAAGAGACCCCTCGCCGAGATGCATTCAATCCTGGATCAACGACAATTTGCAAGTCGACTTCACCTATAGACAGGGAATTGACTGGAGGATCACTTTTGTTGTGGCTTACAACATGCTATGGCAATGGCGGAATGACTTGGTATTTTCTGAACACCCTACGAGGATCCATAATCCAGCTCACGTGATACTTTTAAAGACCAAAGAAATTTTATAGGCTGAGCACCATGATCCGATGCGGCCTTTGGATGCTGGGGATTTAGGACCCAGACTCGTATGTTGGAAGCCCCCTAAGCATCCCAATGTGAAACTCAATGCAGCTGGAATCGTTAGCATCCAAACTGGTATTGCGACCGCTGGGGGTTTGATAAGAGACTCCTATGGGGAATGGCTAGGAGGACTAATGTTCAATATTGGAATTTGTTCAAGAACTCAAGCTGAGTTATGGGGGGTTAAATCTTTACTGGACCTTGCTTGGGACCGTGGTTTCCGAAGCATTGAGATGGAGGTCTCTTCCCAGGTATTAATTGATCTGCTGGCCCCTGATAATGCGAACCTAAACTTTTTACCTTCTCTAGTGTATGACATCAGGGAAATTCTTAGTATAGAATGGCAGGTCACTTTGCATCATGTCTACAGTGACGCAAATCAATGTGCTGCGGCTCTTGCCCAGCTCGCACTTTCTTTGGACCGGGGGGTTTCCTTTCTTCAAATCCCACCTGATAGCATTTTCACTCATGTAGACATAGATATTAGGGGATGTTTTTGATCCCCAACCATGTTGTATACATTTTTTGAATGAAAGCCCGCGAGGCATAATCTTTTCTCCCAAAAATTAACATCCTAGAAAACGATATAGACATAAACATTTAACACTCAACTTTGTAAAGGATGCAGGTTCTTTTTTCTTAGAAACTATGAAGAATACAGTAGCCTGAATAAGGTATATGCCTAACATTATAACGATAAACTTTTCAATAAATTTTAGATACCGAAATTATCCCCCATGTGGATAAACATATCCTGGAATGGATTCGTCATATCCCTCCAAGCAAACCAATCGTGACGGCAATTTAGTCAACAGACGTAACTGAAAGCGTCACAGATGATGCTACTCTCTTTTAAGTTTTAATAAACTCGTGCAAAAGTGGCACGTGAACAATTCTTAAAAATTAAAAAGGAAAGTGACATGTGCGTCGGCATTAACGCTACCATCTTATCCAATTATTCTTTTTCTAGTTTTATCAGCAATCCATCCAATTTCATTACGTTGGTCTGATTTTGGGCCAAGTAGTGTATGTCATTATTATTGCGGCCAGTTGTATAGAATGAAAGCCTGTTTATTATGCGCAAAAAAAAAAGGCAGAAGGTAGCCTGTTTGTTTTCTAATGAGAGATTTGTGAGAATTACTGTATAAGAAACTTAACACCATACCAATTAATATTGAGTACAGAGACCTTTTTTTTTACATAAATTTGTTTCAAGTGACGGGAGCGGGTATATTAAAAATTGTGGGTTCTACTCAATATACCCGATGTAAAGAGGTTACTGAAATATTAGAAAAGCCACCAAATGTTACCTTATTGGGAAGAAATTTCTGAGCTAAGACAATAAGTCTTATTGCTCGCTCTTTGCTACTGTCTTAATCATAATAAAGGCATTTAATAAAGGCAATAAAATTATCCAAAAAAAATGGTGTTTAGGAGGAATATACCAATTTTATTCCAAAAAATAATAAGACTTTGGAAATTAAATATTGATTTTGACTGTAGTCTCATCACAAATTGTGAGAAAAGAAAACAATTATTAAAAAAATAAAAGATAAGTTAATACAATATTATTATTATATTTAAAAAATATAATTCTTTAATTAGCTTTAAATTTTTATGAAGGTAACGACTACAAAGAAAAAAAAGAACTAAGCTTTGGTAGTATCAGTCGCACACTCGCACCAAACACTGCGGTCCAGCAACCCAATCTGATTCCCTCCCGCGAGGAGGACCATCTTCCTATATCTCTCAAAACATTTATAATTACTTACAAAACCAAAGCACCCGTGACCGTCCCAACACTCACGACCAAAACAAAGCACCTCCCAACTCCGGAACTGTAAAAACACATTGAGACAGACGATTTCCAACGACTCACTGACTCCACACCGGAATAAGGAAAAAAAAGAAAAAGGAAATGGCGAACCGCACCTCCGATCTACTCCAGCAAGTCCACTCTACTAACGCCTTCGACAACCACTCCTTAATCCGCTACGCCTCCGCTCGCGTCCCCGGCTTCCCTCCCTCCCCCTCCTCTTTCACCGTCAAGCAGGTTTGACTCTATAAGCTGCTTTTCCTTTCTCTGTTCTTACTTTTTGTTCGTGTAACCGTTAAAACTACGGTCTGGTTTGTGAAAATAATATCAGTTCGGGCACGGGCAATCGAATCCTACGTTTCTGTTGGAGGTCGGCGATGGAAGCGGCTCCGTTAAGCGCTACGTCTTGAGGAAGAAGCCTCCCGGGAAGCTTCTCCAGTCTGCTCACGCCGTTGATAGGGAGTATCATGTATGCTTTTACCTGAATTTTACCAGCTCTTGCTTGCTTGTTGTTTTGTTTTAGTTTTTAGCGAAGAGGCGAAGTTTGATTTTCATTTGACTTCACTTAGTTGTTGATGAGCATTGGATGTTTATGTGATCATAATCCGCAGGTTCTCCGGGCACTGGGTGATCACACTCAAGTTCCGGTCCCGAAAGCGTTCTGTTTGTGCTTGGATGATAGTGTGATTGGTACTGCGTTTTATATAATGGAGTATCTGGACGGCCGCATTTTCATTGATCCTAAGCTTCCGGTGAGATATCCAGTCCTTTTTTTGTGGTGTATTTGTGTGCTTCATTTTGAAATTGTTTGAACTGTGGAGTTTTGGTGTTGTTAGTTTTTGTAAAGGGAGTGATTACAGTAAGTGGTTTTGGGTAGGGTGTCTTGCCGGAGAGGAGGAATGCCATTTATCGAGAAACTGCCAGAGTGTTGGCTGCCCTACATTCTGCTAATGTGGATGCTATTGGTTTGGGGCGTTATGGGCGTCGAGACAACTATTGCAGACGACAGGTAATCAAGCTAATCAAACTGTCTCTTCAGATCTTTTCTGTACTAGGCGTGTTAAACTGAATACACAAGTGACCCCCATCGTGTTCAGGATTCACAGATTAAGTTAAGAGTTGCAATTTCTGGTGTGCAAAGGGTTATATTTTGTGGGCAATTGTTGATTGCTTTTTGACTCAATGGTGATGCTTATCTGTTTTTCCTTTATCTTTTTCTGTTTTTTAAACTGTTGTTCAGGTGGAGAGATGGACCAAACAGTACATTGCATCAACTGGTGATGGCAAATCACCAAGAAATCGGAAGATGTTGGAGTTGTCTGATTGGCTACAGAAACATATACCTGCTGAAGATTCTTCTGGATCAACGACAGGCTTGGTTCATGGAGACTTTCGAATTGATAATCTTGTATTTCATCCCGTTGAGGTCTGTTCCTCTATCTCTCATACACACATGAACTCACAAGTGCGTTTGCACACACACAAACACACAGACAGAATTAGTTCATGTGAGGAACATGATACCTAGAATCCAGCTCAACCAGAAAATAATTTCTTTTAACTACTTCTGAAACATGAACTTAAGAGATAATCATCATGATGCAGGATCGAATCATTGGTATTCTTGACTGGGAGTTGTCCACTCTTGGAAACCAGATGACAGATGTTGCATACAGCTGCATGGTACTGAGCCGAATTTTTTATTTCAATCTTTGTGATGAAAAACTAATGTTGTTTTTTGTCTTCCACATTTAGATGCTATTCTACTCTGCTCCTGCTTTGATCTTGTTGAAACATTTGTAGAAGGCAAAATATTTCTTGATCAGTTCTATTTTTGGATAAATGATAGCTTCGGTTTTTGTTCCATGGTAAAATTGTTGAATTGATTGGTTTTACTTATTTTGCTAGGGTTACAACGTGGAAATTGACTTTAAGAACCAAAGTGTGGGTAAAGGCCTTGAACTTGCTGGAATTCCAGAAGGGATCCCTTCACAGGCAGAATATGTGGCGGAATACTGCAAGGCATCTGTATGATCCCTTGAAAGATATTTTGCAAATGTTGCTAAACTAATTGAAAGGCTTTCTTATACTCTGAATTGTTACAATGTAGAGTAAACCATGGCCCGCCACACACTGGAAGTTCTATATGGCTTTTGCTATGTTTCGGGGGGCAGCAATTTATGCAGGAATACATGCACGTTGGATTATGGTAATATATCGCCAAAGGAAAAAAAAGACTGATACTTTTCATGACAGTCTTGTCGGAAGCTTTTGGCAGTGATGGTCATTCACTAGTTTTTTGTTCCATATAATGCAGGGAAATGCTTCCGGAGGTGAGAGGGCACGGAATTCAGGAAATCTCGCTAATGATCTTATAGACTCTGCATGGGCTTTCATCTCTGGAGAATCTGTGCTCCCCAGTCACTCTCCATCTGGTAGCTTTACATTTTCTTGATTATTTTGGCTCATAATCTTTGTTATAGTTAATTCACCTGCAAATATGTATGCTTACTTTTAAAGTTGTTCCTAAGAATTCTTTCTCTTGTTTTTTTCTCCTCCAAAGTCGGAAGTACAAATGCTTAATTTCGTATGGGCACTGAAACAGTCTGATGATATGAGGGTGGACGGTAGTTTGGTAATGCTGTAGCTCAGTGTTTTCTTATTACTAGTATTTTTTCAAATTGTTTGCCTTGTAAATAGTTGGTTTTTATAAATTCTTGGCTTCCCAAATCCATTGGTGGACACGATATTTTTAAAAAAGTTGTTGTTATGAAGGCCGGTAGAATCATTGGTTTCAAGCTTTTCTTTGTCATCTTTTGTTACAGTAATGCTTTTCCAGCCTGGAACATTTTCTGTTTGCAAGTGGTTGATAATTTTGTAAAGAGCAATAACAGAAATATGTGACAGACATCCTTTTGCCAATAGTTTAATTCCAATCTTTCTTGGGATTCTTCAGTCTCACTGTGACAAGGGCCTGAAGCAATGTTCTGGAATAGTAAACTAGTTTGCTCAGATTAGATGTTGCAACTGCACTTTGTTTCTTAGTTACTTGTTTACGTGGAAACTGAAGTTTTCCTGTCAGAAACCAAAATTCTTGTCAAGACCTTTTCTAACTAACACTCTTAGATAGTCTCAGAAGACCAAAAAACCCCACCTTCAGATAGTTCTGTGGTAGTTATTTTAATGGTGCTGCAAGTTATAAATGTTGTTTATGGTGGCAGTCAAACGTAGCTTTTCAAACATTTATTTTCATTCTGGTATTGAGTTACTTTTACTCACAGCTATTTTCTTGTGTTCTGTATTCTAAGATCCAATAGGACAAGATTACTTGAATAATTTTGGTGGTCAAGACGAAGTTGAAGGCTTTTCAAAGGCAAATGAGATGTTTGTTCCTAGTAAAAAGGTGCAAGCATTGAGGAGGAAGTTAATTAAGTTCATGGAAGATCACATATACCCAATGGAAACCGAGTTCTACAAACTTGCTCTGTCTCCCTCACGTTGGACTGTGCACCCAGAAGAGGAGAGGTTGAAGGAGCTGGCAAAGAAAGAAGGATTGTGGAATTTATTTATACCAGTATGTCCATTTTGCTCTAGCCCTTTTTCCCTTTTCCTTGTACCGATCCAGCAAACGACTATGGTGTTTGGAATTTAAAACTTATTGCAAACTTCTGCTTTATTTTTTGCAGTTTGACAGTGCCGAAAGAGCAAAGAAACTACTGTTTGATGGAAGTCCCATATCTAATGATCCACATGATCGGTTCCTTGGTGCTGGCCTGTCAAACCTTGAATATGGCTACCTTTGTGAGATAATGGGTCGTTCTGTTTGGGCTCCTCAGCTTTTCAACTGTGGTGCACCTGATACTGGAAATATGGAGGTAACCGACTGTTTAGATTGGTTATGATATGACCTTTAACTTTCCATATCTGGAATTGCAAATGCTCTCAAACCATGAGCTTTACTTGAGACATGACCGTATTGAGATGATTGAGTTACATTTTTTTTCCCAACTGATTGAGTTAGTAAAGGTGAAGGAACATGAATTAGATCGTGTGTTTGAACCCAAACACCTAGACACCTAGTAATAAGCATTACTACGTTCATTTTTTCTCATGTAAAGTACTTGTTCTATACTAGCTTCCCCTGGGTATCTCATGGTCCTTCCTTTTGTATTATAGGTACTATTGCGTTATGGGAGCAGAGAGCAACAACTTGAGTGGCTTGTTCCATTGCTTGAGGGAAAAATTCGTTCTGGGTTTGCTATGACAGAACCTGAAGTTGCATCATCTGATGCTACAAATATTGCCTGTTCTATTAAAAGGTATTCAAAAGGAAAGGCACAATTATAACCAATATTGAAATTATTTTGTGATCACTTGAAAATTAATTCAAATTCAACTCCAACTCTGGGGACTGCCTATCCTCCTTGTACAGAGAAGGGGATTCATATATCATCAATGGGAACAAATGGTGGACTAGTGGCGCAATGGATCCAAGATGTAGAATTCTTGTAGTCATGGTTAGTTCTAGAATGGCAGGTCAGGCATTGTTCTGTTTATTATTCACATGATTAAAGGTGTCCATTGTAACATTACATGCAGGGAAAAACAGACTTCACTGCTCCTAAGCATAAGCAGCAATCCATGATCCTAGTGGATGTTCAAACTCCAGGTGTACAGATCAAGAGACCTCTCATGGTTTATGGTTTTGATGATGCACCTCATGGCCATGCTGAAGTTTCATTTACAAATGTGCGTGTGCCTGCTAAGAATATTCTGCTGGGAGAAGGACGTGGATTTGAAATTGCCCAGGTAAAGTTGGTGAACATTAACCGGTGTAGCCAATTGTATACTTGAATTTTCCTGTTTTTTCTGAAATTGGTTTAATATTTTTAAAAACTTGTATTTACCTTTGAAGGCTCCAGCTTTTGCTTTTTAATTAGGAGCATGAACTCCTGCAAGTTTTCAAAGAGTTTATACAAGTGATTTTCTTTACCAGTTTTGTGCTGGCTGTACTTAAATCTGTGTTGAGATAATTCTTCAGCGCTGCCTTTTCCCTTGCTATTACTCTTTCAGAGTGTTGTGAGAGCATTACGATTGTGATGTTGCAATCCGGATAATGTAGGTGGTTTAAACATGATAAGCTTATAAAGCTGTGTGGTGCCTTTGCAATATCTTCTCCAAGCTGAGTGGTGTCATTGGTATATCTATTCCTTTTGCAGTGCTATTGATATTATATTGCTGGTGGCTCTAATTCTTACAGGGTAGACTGGGGCCTGGAAGATTGCACCATTGCATGAGATGCATTGGTGCTGCTGAGCGAGGCATGGACTTGATGGTTCAAAGAGCATTGAATAGAAGAACATTTGGAAGATTGATTGCTGAGCATGGCTCATTTCGTTCGGACATTGCCAAGGTAATCCTAGTGCATTATTTCAATTGATTTATAATCTGATAAAAGATCTTATGCATTTGGAGAAAATGAAGGACAGCATAAATGGAAAGTAGAACACCGTTCTCTGTGCAACAATCCATGAAGATGATACTCAGTTCCCAAGCTCGAATTTGCTTCCTCTCAGTATGATATAATGATGATACTCTTGTCTATTGATTTTATTCTGCAGTGTCGAATTGAGTTGGAGAAGGCCAGATTGTTGGTTCTGGCAGCAGCTGACCAGCTTGATCGTGTCGGAAACAAAAAGGCCCGTGGGGCCCTTGCGATGGCAAAGGTAATGAGCACCTTTCCTTTTCAAGTTGTTCTATTGGTAGCCGGTGGTAGCAATGACTGGAAATATTTCCAGTGGGCTCGGCTAATAATTTATTAAACTTGATAAGAGAATCATAGCATTTTCCTTCAAATATTTTTCCAAGTATCATTATGTTTATTAAATTTTTCTCTTTCTATTTTCATCCTTTCATGTTTGTTTCTCTCGCATCATTTACTGTAGTATGTATATGACAGTGTATCATCCTAAAAACTTTATCTTCCAATCTTAGGATGTGAAATGAGAAACTCAAGTAGGAGTTTGTTACCCAAATAGTCTTATTAGTTAATCAAGTCACAAAAGTGATGTTCCTTTCTTTTACTTCAATCCATTGGGTTCAACTGCGAAACAAATACAAAACATTTGATATCAGTTCCATTTCCTGACTAATTTATAAAACTTTCCTGATTATGAAAAAATGTGATTTTTAAAATGAATCTCCAGAATACTTTCCACATGGTGGCATGAATAAAAGTTTGGTATCATATGGAACAGGTAGCAGCTCCAAACATGGCACTTAATGTGCTTGACAAGGCAATTCAAGTGCATGGTGCTGCTGGTGTGTCATCCGACACAGTTCTGGCACACCTTTGGGCTACGGCAAGGACCCTGAGGATTGCGGATGGTCCCGATGAAGTCCATTTGGGCACTATTGCCAAGCTGGAGTTACAGAGAGCTAAGCTTTGAAACATTTTTGGAATAAGAAAACTCTGGAGAACAAGACGGAATGGTACATGTTGTATCTGATAACATGAGGATAAATAAAAGCCAAATAGGATTGTGGAAAGTGGGAGAGGACCACAGGCAAATGGTAATCCCAATGCAATAAATTCTACATCTCCTTGTTCTGTGACATGCAAAACCACATTGTAAAGAAATAATGATAATGTCGTGCGTGTACATTTGATTACTGATTCACAGTATAACTTTTATTATTTCTCTCCCGAATCTGTGTAAAAATTGGTGGAATGTCTTTTTTCTCATTTTCTAATGACTCCAATTATTGCCAATGCCACTACAAACGTATTTTAGGATTACTCATTTTTGTTCCTTTTGTTGGTAAAAACTCAGAGTTATGAGCTACGAGTCAGTTATTGTGACAAGCCAAAAGAATCCTCATGAACCGATAAAAAGGTTGAGCAGTTATTTTCTCTGTTCTGTTTTGGGAGTAGCCACAAATTTCCTTGAACCTAGACCTGTAAAAAGCAGTACCTAGTGAGACTAGCGTTCTACTCTCCTTAAAGCCTAGCTGAAATGCCTTACAATGGAGGAGTTTCACATGAATTAACGTAAAGCATAATTTTTTTGAACACTTATAAAGCAGAATTCCGAGGTAAAAAAAAAACATAAAGCAGGATTCCCAACTTCAAAATACTGAAAGTTTCAATGCGGAACAGTAATGTACTTCCATATGATATATGAGAGAAGCACAACATAACAGTCCCACTGGAAGAATAGAATGTTTAAATCTGGTCATAAATATCTGAATGTAGAACAAAAATACAAACTCCATCCGGATCTACATTCAATCCTACTATCCTCTGTTCAACTTTCTCATCAAGGATGTAAAATCTGGCTAGAACTCTACAAAATTGTGAAGAATCTTTAGTCTTTACATCTCTGGAAACAAGGTAAGAAGGCGATTATTGTCCTATAATTCAATGACTTCACTTTCTCTGCAGGTTCCCACATCAACTATCAAGGTTGCATCCTTATCTGAAGGTAAAATTCTGCAACAGTTTCTTCGAGGAGCCTAGTCAAATCATGAAAAAAAACATTTATTAGCAAGCGAAATAATCTTACTTCCACATCAACATATCTAGATTATAATTACGATATCATTGTTGCCACAAACTACAAGTGATATCACATTACATGTTGGACATGTAAAATGCAAGGATGAAGCTACAATAAAGCATGCTCTAAAATATTATTTACACAGCATAAGCATCTTTACGCACCTTGTCCCATAAGAAGGGGTCGGGTTTCTTATAAACCTCCACTCTCTTAATCTGAGCAGGATCTTCCATCTTCCATGCGCAAGCCTGCCGACTGTCTGTTTCGACGTATTCACTAGCTATCTCATTTGTATCAGAATTGTATGATGCATTAGACAAAGTATATACAAATGGCCTTTGGCATTCGTCCATGTTAACAGGGCGAGTATTGAAGGCATGAGCATTAGGATCAGATGTTCTATACCAATCAAGAAATGTCGTAGCCGGAATGGCAATCTCTCTAGGACTAATTATCCCCTGAAATATCTGTACTGCATAGCCCCAACTAACAGATACTGTCCACTCTCTAGTTTTGTCATAGCAAATGGATTGTTGCATGAGGGCAGCAGAGTCCAGCATCATTGGTATCTTGAGCTTTTCTAGAGCTTCATATCTATCCACATAGGGAAATATGGGATCAACCAAGTCTAGATGGTGAAGAGAGACTAAAGGTGCAACTGGATGTGCTGCCAGAAGACCGAATAAATTTCCATATACATCATACTGACAAGAAAGCACAAACATAAAAATAAGATCTTTAGATACTAATAATGCAGCACAAAGATTACTTGACATATAACTAATATTAATTCTTCAGGTAATTATTATTATATTCAATCCAAATGCAAAAACTTACCACACACAGATCAACTAACCTGATGAAACCCTGGTTCTTTAGTGAGAGGGACTCCAAGCTCAGCCATACAAGCATGAATTCTATCATCAGAACCATACAACCTTGGATACCTTCTAATGCACCTGTCATGCATCTTGTTTAGAGCCTTAGCCAGTGGGTAACTTATAGCAAACCCACCTCCACCATAGGCCATACCATAAGAAAAATGTATGTTTTGTATGTGAGATTCAGATGAAGTCCCTATATAGTAATACTGGTTATGATCATACTTTGACAAAACCTTCACTAGGTTGTCTGGAATAAACATTGTGTCATCATCACCCATCACAAACCATCTCACATCTGTCATACCTAACTTAAAAGTTTCAGACACTATCCTTGAGAGTCTTATTGCTGACCTGTGGCCATGGCGATTTCTGTATTTGAACTTTGATGTATCACTTGAGATTCGAATGGAAGGCAGAGTGTGACCATCACCATCATCTTCTACTTGTTTGTCTAACCAAACTATGCCTCTCATGTGATGAGGCCTCCACCATAATTTGATATAATTCTTCCTGTGATTCCATAGTTTAGAAGAAGCTGCAATGCCAAAAACTATGTGGTGGAGATTAGTACTCACAGTATTTGTGGTGGAATTTTCGGTTGGTGGTGTGGTCTGAATATTGAATTGATTAGCAACAGGAGGACTAGAATAACTGGGGAAGAAACTTATGGAATAAATAATACAAATGAGGGAGAGTAGAAAAAGAAGAAAGATAAATAATTTTGGAAGAGAAAATTTCATGTCAAATGGTGAGCTCATAAGATGCTTTGGATGGCAATCTTTCATCTTCCAGCAACAGTTTGACAAGCTCTGTGTTATCACTGTTATGGAGTAAGGAGGATTCTGTTTAGTTATTCATATCTTTGTTTAGTTGTTCATATCTTTCTAAGCTATGATAAATAGACAGTCATCGAATATAATTAGAATTCAAGTTATTCGACATTATCACTAATCTATAATTCTATTTACTTAAATATTTATTTGGTATCCAAAACGTTAGGATGCCCCTGCAAGATTAATAATAAAAACGACATGATAAACACAATATGGTTATCAAATTCTGTGAAGAACAAATCATCTTACATAGAATAATACAATTCACAATAGTTAGCAAACTTTATGAAATAAATCAATGATCTTATACGAGCTATACATGAATTTCGTAAAACTCAATATGTTGTCATAGTTAAATCCTGTATGTCTAGTTCACTCTTTAGACAAAGAATCAATTTTGAGATGTAGAAAAAAAAAAAAAAAGGAAGAACTGATCTTCACTTTATTAAATCAGAAGAAGAATATTTATCTAAAAAACAAACAAAAGCGGTGTTAGTTTTTCACAGGAAAAAAAAAATAAATACATATAGTTATAGAATTAAAGAACCTTAATATCTTCTTATTGGAAAAAGCTTGATCCACAATGTAAAAATACTGTCAAAAATAAAATTTTGAAAAGCCAGTAGAATAGCAAAAAAGTTAGTCGAATTTTTAAAACCTCATTGTACAGGACAGGCAGGAAGGATCACACAAATTCAAAACATATAATCAGTTAATTTGGACTCGGGCCATATATGTATCTCGCATAAAAAGGAGTCCTTTTATTCAACATTAGGCCAGTACAGACGGATCAACAACATTAAATGCCATAATATTCAAACAAAACAAAGAGAACCAGAAATTAAGAACAACATTGGCAATAAGGTAATGCATGAAAACTTCAGTGGTGCTCATCCGTTGCCAGTGGGATTGACTTCACCTGATACAAAACAAAAAAAAAAAAAAAACCCATGATGTCTGTTATACATTTGCATTAAACATATCAGAAGAAGCAGAGAGAGGACTTCTCTAGCTATGAAGAAGTTCAAGAAGAACCGCTTAACAGTCAAAAGGATTTGTATTGTAATTGATCAGATGACTAACCAGGCCCTGGTACTTCAGAATGTAAAACATCTCTAGATATCTCCTAGTCTCCCTTCTCTCAAGCTTTGAGACATGCTTCCAGAAGCCATATACCCCGGCCAATGTCAATAGCCTCTCAGAATATATCTTCCATGTGTACCTGCAGTTTTTTGTATCTTAAACAATTAGTCATACTTGCAAAGAAAAAGAACCAAACTTTTCATGTCCTGGCTATACATGGAGCAAAAGTTAGACCTTTCATATATTCGCTTGAGCCCTCCATCAGAAATCTTGTTCCAGTACTTTTCATCTGTCTGGCAACCTTCAAAGAAGCTAACTAAAACTGCAGCAATCTGATCCGGGTGGTAGGGATCAATATGGAATCCTGAGATGCCATTCTCTATGATCTCAGCTGGGCCGCCGTGACAAGTGGCGAAAGTAGGCAGCCCACAGGTCATTGCTTCCACAACAGTGAGGCCAAAAGCTTCATAGAAAGCAGGCTGCAACAGGAGACTCCTCAGGTTAGGACATTTCAGGATCTTATAGAAGTTAAGGTGAAACATTTATTACCATAGCTAGTAGTTAATATGCATACCTGTACAAAAGCACCTTTTGTGTCAGCAATGTAGCGGTAGAGTTCGCCATTTCGAGCACGGTTCATTTGTGCAGGAATCCATCGAAACTGGCCATGCAGATTGTATTGCTTCATCAGGTCATGCATCTTTTCAATCTCTGCCATTTCCTCTCGGTCCCTGGATTTCTTCACATCAATGTGACCACCGACCACAACAAGATTTACAAGCTCTCTTAGTCTGTCATTTTTTGCATAGCATTCAACAAGGCCTGTCAAATTCTTCACTTTATCGAGCCTTGCCATGGAAAAGATTATAGGCTTTTCCTGATTGCTCAAGAAACCACTGCATTGTGCACATAGATGGTTTTAGATATCGGATATAGACATATCTGGCATCCATGTTTGTCAATGAACATGTTGGTTGAAGTGAATTTACATGTCTGCCAAATCCTTTATGGAAATGTGAGAAAAATTCCAAAAAACTGTTATGATAATCCATGAGGGTACTCACACATGCTCCCCATTTTGCTCAGGATTGTATAGAAGTTCTTCAATTGAACCGTGTAAAGTAGTAAGTCTATTTTCCCTGTCTGAGTATGGGAAGTATATAGCCATATCTGCACCGGGAGAGACTATATTGAACTTGGGATCAAAAACATCAATGCCATGAACAACTCGGTATAGCCCCGGCAGAGTGAAAGCAGTGTGGCTCTCATATTGTCCAACGTTATTCTTTCTGAGACCAAAAAAACATCTTTGTCAAGCTTACAACGTGGTAAGCTGAGAAACACAAATTTTAAGCAGAAAGTCAAGAGACAGATGGCAAAAGTATAGCAGCTGATCATGAAGAAGCTTTTAATGCACAAGAAATGAAATTTTAATCGGACTTCTCTCTTAAACTACAATCAACTTTATTGCTGAAGAACTTACCCTCCTGCAATCTCCTGGTATGTGCTGGTAATGATGAAATCTGCATTGTTCATTGCAATAAGGTCAGCTGTAAACTGACTTGCAAAATGGTACTTTTCATCATATTTTCTCCAGTACATGTCAGAATCTGGATACTTCGTTTTCTCCAATGCATGTGCAATATTACACTGCAGAAGAAAGTTTAGTTTGATAGCGAGAAAAGGATGAGAAAATGCATATGCTCTTTGCTTGACATATATCTTATTGCAATACCATATTTTTGGAAAACTATGAATTTTGAAATATTTCAAACCTGAGTAGTTCCCAGCTTATGAGAGAGCAAAGTTGCAACAAGATTTCCATCACTATAGTTTCCAATGATCAGATCTGGAACACCCTGTAACTCAGCTGAAATTTCATTGGATGCATCCTGGTGACAGTCACAATATGAAAAGATTATGCAATAAATCTGTGAAAGAAGTGCAAAATGCCTTCATTGTTTAATCATTTCAATGCAAACTGCTCAGAAATTATTTAGAAGTCTGGATATTTTTGTTCACTTCAATCAGAAACACTCTTTTAACAATGCATATGAAACTTCAAAACAAAAAGGCCAAGTCAGTGTTCTTGGCTAGAATCTCATTAGCAGGTAGAACCAAGTCAGCAGAATGAACAGACCAAGAACCTGCAAGTAATGTGTTTGTTCTAGCACTACCAAATGAAGAGATGGAAAAGAAAAGAAGACAGATATATCCTGTGATATAGGCAGATACATGAATAGAGTATGACAAGACAAGTTTTTGCCAGCACTTGCCTTTGCAAAGGTCTCAAGATATGGCCACACATCAAACCTTGAAATCCATTTACGCAGAATGCCATTTTCAGTTCTAAAAGGCACCCGCAGAATATATGTGTGTTCTGTTCCACTGATTCTTTCCAACCTCTGGTTGCAAGTGGTGCCTTGTGCATCTGGTATTAGTCGGGTGACCTTGAACAATGTTTAAGAATAAGATGAGTAAAATCTTATCAGACAAAAGGGTGAATAGAGAGGGTAATCATATAAGACACTTACTATGAGAATCTTTGGGGAAACATCCAATCCTTGTTTTTTTATTCTCTGAAGCATCTCAGTCTCCAATGCACGGACTTGATCAAGTATATAAACAATCTGGTAAGCAACAAATGCAATGTATTTCATGTCAGCATCAGTGAAAAATTTTCATTGGGAAGGTAGAGAACTATAGAGTTTGATGATCATACCTGTCCACCAGTGTCTGGCAAACCAAGAACATTAGCTTGGCCAAAGTAACCATGTGGAGACACGATGACTACATTGAAGACCATGGGAATCCTCCCAAGAAATGACTCCAAGGAAGAGGGATCCGGAGCCTGCAGGATCTCCAAGAGAAGATGCACCATCTCTGATACCCGCTTTGCTGTGTCACCCCAACCTCTCTCAAATCCCATTCCTTGCAGGCTGCAGATAGAAGAATAGTTAAAGTGAAATTTACTGTATGGAATGGTTTCTAAGAGCTTTTCTTATCTTTTAGGCAAAATAACACCCAGAATTGTATTTTACTAAACTGATCAAAACCTGAAAGCATTCGACTTTAACTAAGAACAGAATCTTGAATCTGGGGCTTACTCAAATTCAAAGTCAGAATATGGAGTGTCTGGTGGGAGCTTAGAAAGGTATTCCTCTGCCTTCACCAATGCAGACTGAAGCTTGGACCTATCGTGTATCCGCTCATTCAACATCATCACCTATACAAATGTATATGCCAACATTTACTATCAAGTACTTGTTTCCATAGTCACAAATCATTTCAACTAAAAACACTAGCCTCACACACAACCAACTATTCATAACATTAGAGAATAAAACTACTAGCATAAAAATGATATTCACATCGAAATCGAATTGCATTGCATCAGTGGACTAGCTAGCCTAAACAGAACTTACGGTTCCATCATGTTTGTGGGTGCGGAGAAACTCCACCAGAGGCTCCAAACTTTCCTTGTTCCTGAACATAATCGAAGAGAGGTGACGGTTGAGAAACTGAACTCCATTCCCAATTGACGATGACCGGGTTGGCCGTGGAAATGTTGCATTAAATGGCTCAAAATCAAGCTCAAGCACATAGCTCCCGTTGCTCCTGCAGCCAGAAAACAAGAAAGCAAAGTTGCAGACCCAAAATTTAGTTAAATTTTGACCACAAAGAAGAACCCACTCATAAAAGCAATACATGATGTGATACACTAGTTTCCATTTTACCTGACAAAAATTTCAGACGCTGAACCAAGAACTGAATCATATTGTAAAATACACGACTTACTGTTGTCCGTCGACGAGTTCTTCTTTGAAGTGAAGGTACTCTGCAACACTTAGATTGTCCACACTCAGCTCATAGACATTGATGCGCACATATTCCCAAACCCCAGGTCTTGGACGAAGCGCCATTGCCACGAATGGAGACATCAATATGGCTTCCTGCAGTTAAGCATGAATAATTAAAAAAGCAAGCATATATGAATTGATGGAATAATATAGCTGTGGCATATAATATATGCAGAATTGGGGAAGAGTACTAAAACGTATATATATATATATATATATATATAGATATCAACCTACGTACCTGAGCAGATTCGAGTACTTTAATAAAAGGACTGGAATTAAGCTTCTCCATTGATTTGTCCTCCTTAGCAACAATCTCCAGTTCCATTGCCATGTCATGAGCTTGCAGAATTCCTTTCCCCTTGGCCACAAACCTATATATAGCAAAACGACACACATAATGCATCTAAAGACTATATCAATTTTGTCAACGGACTACTGGTTCTAAAAGATCTTTTCCATCATTGCACTTTTTGTTTTCAAAAGACCCAAGAGGTTAATTAAATTAAGTAGTACTGTTGGGACTTGGGAGGAGACTCCCAGTCCAAAGCAATTTGCATGCATATGGATCATATATAATTTGGTCTACGACACATGCACATTTTCCTTTTGGTCAAGCGATCAGGACCTTTTCTTGGTCTGATGAACACCAAACATGCATGCAGGGAAGGAAATTCAAGAAATGTTAACATCCATGCATCTTAATAATTATATAGGAGCTGACTTTAGCTTTGAACCAATCTATACATATATGTATTGACCTGGAGAGAAGGAAAACGAGTTCGTTGCGGTGAAGGGAGAGGGTATCATGCACCCTGTCTCGCATGCTTGACGGCCCTTCATACTTAGACAGCGGCATATTGTACGTACAGTACTTGATGTTACACACAAGAAGAAAAAAAAAGGGTACAAGAAAACAGAGCCCGCAGAGAAGAGAAAGAAACTGAATGAAATATAGGGAGCCTAATGATAAGAAGAGCTATCAGCTAGCTAGGCAATGTTCTTATATAGGAGAAGAAGAAGAGAAACTAGGTGATGAGAGGGAATCAAGAGCGTTACATTACATTACATCAATGCATGGTGGGTGAGGATCAGATTAAAGGAAGAAAAAAGACGGTACGTACGTGGCGAAGAGAAGCTGAGATGACATGGGTGAATCCTGAAAACGGGGTGGCACCTGGCTTCATTTTGTTAGTTTGATTGATTTATCAGGTGACTGTCAGTGAGTTCAGTGATCCGTTTTTTCTTTCTTTTTTTGTTTTCCCTCGCTTTTTGAAACAAACTTGAAACTGTGGGCTTGCTTTGTTTGTTTGTTTCCCGTTATTTGTTGTTCATAGACTGTCACGCCCATGCGAGGGAGGCGCGCGTGTTGGTACGATGCCGTTTGCTTGTGTGGTGGACTACTGGGCTTGGATTGGGTTGGGCTTTATGGTAGGTATTCCGAACCCCGCCAGAAACCATTTGCCGCTTTGGTTGTGAGATGGGCTCACCTGGATATACAATGCCCACCATAACCTAGATGCGACACCTCTATTGGGAGATTCATCTAAAAGATTTAGCATATGGATGCTGCTCTTTTTGATTAAAAGGAAAAAAAAAAAAAAGATTGAGAAGTATATATTTGGTTTATAGCTGCAAGTCATTATTATTCTTTTGATGCAAAAATGTTTTTTTTTTGAGGAAATGTAAAAAAAGTTTTAGTCCTTATAAGGTTGCAGTTTATATTTAGCTATATGTGAAACGCCCCGTCCCGTATTTACCGTACACAGTAAACACGTGCCGAAACTGTAACAACCTGACCAAATAAAGCCCAGCATATAGTGTAAACGATAGAAAACTGGCTCAACAGCCCAAAATATAAACCTCATAAATCTGGCCCTTCGGCCCAACAAACAAATATCACATCCGGCCCAAGGCCCAATAATAACAATAACAATGCACAGCGGAAAACTTAACAACTCACATAAACACTGTATGCGACATAGAAGCAAACTATGGATCCAAGTCCTGTCCAAGGGATAACGCCGCAGCCTGTCTGGAATGCACCAAGCCTGTACCACAAATAACTCATCCTACGGGATGAAAGCCCGCAGGTGAGGGGTGAGTCCGAAGTGCTCACCAACCAAGGATAAACAGTGATATGCAGGCAACCGTAATACTTAAAAGCAAACACAGACAAGCAGTAACATATCTCAACAAACTGAGCCAAGACCAAAAGAATAATTATTATTAATTCCAATTTTATCTTCCGGGCCCCTGTCACTGGACAAGCTAGGGTCGTACCAGGTTATCAATTAATTCCGGATGCCAGGTCAAAGAACCATATCAAATCTTACCATTCTGGGACCACGTCCCAAATTACAAAATCACACCGGGTTCAACAACCCAAAATACCATACCGGGATCAACATCCCAAAACCGGATATTCGGTATATCTGAACCACTGGGTATTCGGTATACCCCAACCACAGGCATCAACATGCCAACCGGATATTCGGTATATCCGAACCACTGGGTATTCGGTATACCCCAACCACAGGCATCATCATGCCAACCGGATATTCGGTATATCCGAACCACTGGGTATTCGGTATACCCCAACCACAGGCATCAACATGCCAACCGGATATTCGGTATATCCGAACCACTGGGTATTTGGTATACCCTAACCACAGGCATCAACATGCCAACCAAATCAAGTAACCGACCATAGCATTCCAAAATTAATTTTCAAACCATCGGGTCGTACCACTACTTCCCACATATATCATCATCTCATATCAATTCCAACTTCCAATTTCCAATTTCCATTTCTCAATTATCCACAGTCAATAGTTTATTCCAATTATCCGATCACAACACTGTCTACCGACAACAATCACAATATCCATAACAGTCAAACAATTATCCAACTTCCTATTAGCTCAAGTTATACAACAGACCAATCCATCAACAGTTTCATAACATCAATTACTCACAGTCCAACATCAATCACAACACAGTATTCAATAAACCAATAACAGTCATATAGCGGTTCAATCAAGCAAATCAACATCATAGCAACAACAACAACAATAACCATAGCAGCCAAATAACCAACACGATTCCATATTATCAAATATCCATCAACAATACATATAACACCAATTATTCACAAATAACAGTTCATCACAATATCCACACGACCAATAACACAGTCCAACAACAGCAACATCAATAACCGTAACAGTCAAATATCCAACAATGACCCTCTCAGTAGTTCATTCAAACAACAAAACACACAAAGTATTACAGGCACATTTCAAGGGTTATCCATCCTCACCTTGGTCGATTACTCAATTCCGAAAACAATGATCGGTCCGAAGCCGGCTCCTCAGGAAACTGCCCGATATCATAACCTTGGTGCAGACATGACGGCGCGGCGTCGGGCCGGCAAGCGCGAGCGGCGGGGACGGAGGTGACTACTGGGACAGCGGCGTCAGGAGAAGACAACGGCGGCACCGCCCAGCAAGGAGGCAACCACGCGAGGCTGCAGGTGGTCGGGTGGCTCGGGTCCCGTTGTCGCTCGGCGGCTGAAGTGACGAGGAGGAGGCGGCGGATCCGAGAGTCTCCCGTCTGGTTAACGAAAGCTGCAGCGACGAGGAGAGGAGGGAGAGCGGTGCTGGCGGCGGGTCGCGGCAGTGGTCGTTGGTGGAGGTGGTTGCCGGCGGCACTCCTCTCCCTTTCTTCTTTTTTTTTTTTCCTTTTCTATTTTCCCTCCTTTCTTCTTTTTTTCATTCTCCGGTTTCTATTATTTTTTTTCCTTTCTTCCTTTTTTTTTTCTTTTCTCTCTTTTTTTTCTTCTTCCTTTTTTTTTCTCTCCCTCTCTTTTTTTTCTTTCTTCTTCTTTCCCTTCTTTCCCTTCCTGCTTCCTTCTTCCTTTATAACTGTGAATTTTTTGTGCGTCATGTGACTCCTTAATAATGCAGCTTGTCTGCATTATTAAGCGAGTCCGATCCGGACCAGAAAATAACTGATACCCCCTTAGTTATTTTCCGGTGTGATTTTCCGAGAAATTCTGAAACCCGAAAAATACCAACTTAGGCCCGAAAAATCCACGGAAAAATCACGAGCGCGGGAAAACTCTCGGTTTCGAAAAACGACGCTCGATTTACCTTGAATTAATTACCCAAGATTAATTCAACAGTAAATCACGGTAAAAAGACTTTTACAGTCCCGATGAAAATCAAAAATTTTGCCCGGGCTGTTACAGTCTACCCACCTTAAAAAGAATTTCGTCCCCGAAATTCCGTCTTATCCGTGGGTCCTACCACGATAAGCTTCTGGCACACTCTGCCAGGTGTCCAACCTCAACCCGAGATACCGCTTATACCCTTAAGCGACATCTCGTCCTCTATAAAAACCAAACTTCATAACTGAGACACTCATTCTCAGCCTTGGATTCTCCACTCCGATCTCGAACGACCTCAGACTCCGAGAACAACAGCTACATCGGTGGCACTGCTTTCCCAACAAGCTCCGATAAAGAACCTCCGAAGAAATGCTTCAAGACCAACATCATCGGCCTGAAGGAGCACATGGTGGTCTCCCCAAAACGGCGAAAGAAACGTTCCGGCAAGAAGACTGAAGATCGAAAGGGCAAGGCGACGGCTGAAAGCAG
Source organism: Turnera subulata (assembly GCA_028386065.3). Lineage (NCBI taxonomy): Eukaryota > Viridiplantae > Streptophyta > Magnoliopsida > Malpighiales > Passifloraceae > Turnera > Turnera subulata. The sequence continues at coordinate 29,129 of JAKUCV010001823.1, forward strand.
CACTCCACAGCAGACGCTGACGCAGCTGAACGTCTCACTGAAGAAGATCAGCTCGGCGGTGTTGCAGATCGAACTGGCGTGCGCGGAACTCTTCCCACACATGAAAAATGTCCAAAAACTTGTAAAAGATTTAGAGAAGCATGTAACTCAATAGAGTACTTCTTCTCCGTTGTAAAACTGTAACAGCCCGGGTAAAAATTATATTTTTACCGGACTGTAAAACGCTTTGTACAGTAATTTATCATGTAAAATAATCTTGGAAAATTCTTTTAAGGTAAATTATACGTCGGAATCCGAAACCAAGCCTTGTTCCACACTTGGGATTTTCTTACGGATTTTATGGATCGGTTTGAGTTTTTACCGAGTCCGGACGGTACACGGACAGTACACGATACAACCACACAGTTTTGCACCGTATGCCATGCATGCCATGCATGACAAGCATGCCATGCATGACATGCACAACATTTTCCTGCTCACGCGTGATTGTCTCCTGTCGGCGTGAAGTACCATGCAAACCCGTGAAGCTGCTCGTGAAACCACCTGTGCTTGTCATGACCTGCACCTCACCATTTATAAAACCCGTCCTCTAGGCACGCATGAAGCACCAAGAAACCCCTCTTCCCCTTCTCTTCCTCCTCCTTTCCGCCTTCAAAAACGAACCCACCTTCCGCCACAACCGCCACCACACGAGACCATCAAGCCAACCACAACGCACCACCATCACCTCCCTACCACCTCCCTCACGCCGCCAACACGCACCAAGCACCGCCATCCCTTCTCCCCGCCACCACCAAGTTGCACCACCACCACAACCTTCGCCTTCCACCCGTCGCACCCCACCACAGCAACAACCCACGCCACCATCATCTTCATCTCCTCATTCTTGCTCGCCGTCGCCGCCAGTGGTGACAAGCCGAGCAGGACGCAGCCACGCCTTCCCCTCGCGACGCCAACGGCCCAAGACGCAGAAGCTTCCAACGACCGGCAACCGTCATCTTCCACGCCGCCCTGCCGCCCTCCACCTGCTGCCACCGGTCTCCACAGCCGTGCCTTGCCGTGCGCAGCCCGTTCCCCGCCGTCCAAGCGCCTCACCGTCAGCTCGCCGCCCGCGTTTTCTGCAGGTAAGCTTGAGGTTGAAGACGCGACCCGTTATGGTGTCCGGGTCGCGGGTCGGGTCGGGTTGATCCGTCGGGTCCCCGGCCTGGCCCAAGGCCTGGCACTGTTCACGGGCCGGCACTATTCATGGGCCACTGTTCACAGGCCCGGCACTGTGCGTGGGCCGAGAACTGTTCATGGGTCTGCACTGTACACGGGCCGACTGTTCACAGGCCCAGTACTGTGCATGGACCGAACTGTTCACCTGGCCCGTCACTGTACACGGGCCGCCACTGTTCACAGTTACTGTTCACGGCCCAATTTAAAAAAAAATTCTGAAAAAGGGAAATTAGGAAATAAAATATGTTTTAAAGAAATAATTAATAGACATAATGTTTTAGGAGTACTAGTAATTAATTTTTAGAAACATATTATATACAAGGGAACTTTTTCTTTAGAGGGAGGATTATAAAGTATTTAATAACCGGATGTAAATACGGTGAAATGAGACCAGACTATGATATTAAATAAGTGAAATAGAATACGAACCAGGACGAATGACTTAGTAGAATTAGTATTACAGTACATCATATCATAAGCATTATTTGTGCATTTTATGTGAATATGTGTTATTTGCTGAATAGGAGTTGATAACGAGTACGAGCACGTAGAACCGGAGCCAATCGACGAATTTCCTGTGGAATTTATCGGCCAAGGTGAGGATAAGTAATTATTTATATACTGCCGTAGTGCCAAGTTGCTGTTTGTGTATTATATGCTTGAATAATTCTTGTGGCTGAGAATAGTTGTTGCGAGTTGAGTTTAGATGTTATTTGTTGCCGTTGATGTTGCTGAATTGATGTTACTGTTGATGTTATTTGAAAATGTTAGAAATATTGGTACTGGTAGATTATTATTGTTGTTGTTGTTGGCTGTGAAATTATGGAAGTAGAGTACCGAGGGTACCAGATAATTGAGTTGTATTATCCAGACGAGCGGAGAGGCTGTGAGCCTGCTCGGGATAATGAGAGAGTGGGGGATAATAGGAGTTAAGTAACTAGGAATAATAAAACTGACCTCACTTAGACATCTAGTAAGTCACAGTTAAGTGTTGGTTTAGCCAGATGGTAGTCTTAGATTATGGTGCTGGGGGAGAGTTAGTGGTTGGTGCCTGCTCCCTGTCTGTACCAAGTTATTGTTATTGTTTGGGCACTGGGGGAGAGTTAGTGGTTGGTCCTGCTCCCTGTCTGTGCCAGTTATTACGTGGAGGTACCGGGGAGGGGTCCACGGGCTAGCTAGCTTGACTACCAGGCGACGACCATCATTTAACTAGTGATAGGGGCCCTGATAATAAAACTGGTGTAGCGTGTCTAGAATCACAAAGCATGTGTTATACAGAGTTCGTGTAAACTTCAGATTCTTGCTGTTATTGTGACTTGGTTTTATTTACGGTTTAAGTATATGTATACTTGCTTATGGATTTTACCCGGTGAGCACTTCGGACTCACCCCTCGCCTGCGCGACCTGGTCGCGTAGATTGATTGTGCGTAGCTCAGGCACGTTCGAGGCAAGCTGTGGCGCACCCTCTGCCAGGCCCGGATCCATCCTGCGTTGCATTATGTCCATATCATTATCTTTTATTGTGTTGTATTAAGACTTCCGCTGCTTGCTGTTTATATCTCTATGGATTGATGCTTGTAGTAATAATGTTCCCGTACCGGGACTAGTACGATTGATGTATTATGTTCTTTTTTTGTATTTAATCCGTTGGTTGTGTTATTTACCGCTGTGGTTGTTGTAATAGTATGTGGTCCCACGTGTTTACTGTGTATAACGGTAAATACGGGTCGGGGCGTTTCAAAAACTATTATGAAATAAATAAAATAAGTTTTCTTTTTAAATCAAAATTCTTATATTACAAAGTCTTATGTTAATCAGAAAAATAAAACATCTCAAAGTAAAACAAAAATCAACAATAAGGATATAAAATCCAACATAAAGAAATTAAAAACAAAACTCGTTTAACAAAACCAAAACGTAAAGAAGTTAAAACAAAAATATATTTCATGATCGGTGCTCGTATCGGACGCGAACATCCACGAACCCATGAAACATAACACGTGCAACTAACGGTGTCGTCTGTTTCCCTCGTGGAAGAGACATCCGTTATCTCGTAAGGTGACGATCACGAGAGCATCCTGTGTCCCTTGAAAGAAACGATACCCACTTGTTCACAATTTCTGCATGAGCCAAAAACGTATGTCAGGTCTCGTATCTCTCCACGATGTCCGAACAGCTGTAAACTTGTCGCACATGCGCTCTACTCGAGGTATGGTCCCATCTGTCTAGCCTCAACGGCCACGGATGCATGTGATAAAAGATGCAGAAAAATATAGCAAGACCATAAAAAGAAACGCCAAGGTAGCCAGGGCGTCAGAAAATCGTGAGTTAGAAAAGAGCTGAAAAACTCTGGCATTGCAGCCCGAAAAACGTCTAAAGTAACAAGGCAATAAATGAAGCAACGGAAAAATTCAAAAAGCAAATCTTGAAAATCGAAAACAGTAATCACGCTCCCCATATGAGTATAAAAGAAACGGAGCGGTGAGGAGTAAATCATCAAAAGCATTAAAAGCAAACAAAACGCTCAGAAAGACAAAACCTCAATGCTCAAAACAGAATACCCACTCGTCCAAACACAATGCCTGCTCCCTCTTCCGTTTTCTTTGTCGAAGGTGCCAATCTAGGCAGAAGGAACCGTCTGGCCTACAGCATGGTCAACGAACGTGCTGAAGAACTACCGAACGAGCTCGACAGGAAGCCCCGACTGGTCTTCGTTGACGAACTCTACTCGTCGCGGTTCTTCGTCACTCCAATGGAAGAGGTGTTCTTCCTAGAGGACCGCGGCACTCTGAGGACCTCCTACTACGGATCGACCAATTCCATTATGTTCTTCATCTCCGAAAGGCTACAAGAGTTTAACCTGGAGTCTACTTGCCACTTCCTGGAGCAAGGTACCTACTATCAGCTCTCGATGACGGCCCAGAGCATGCCCAGAGTCACTCGTCTGCCCGTAACTTGGCCAAAGGCCCGACTACTGGTGTGGAACTGCAGAGGAGTCGCAAGGCATTCCCAGGAGTTTTCGTGTACCCTGAGGGACCTGAAGAACCAATACAAACCAAACATGGTTCTTCTGACGGAGACCCAGTGGCAACCTCAAGACGATCACGGTCTCATCCCACTCCGGTTCCCTCAAGCAAACCGGTTCGAGCTTCCAGGCCAGGACAACAGAGGCAGCATGTGGTTCTCGTGGAGCGACAGTATCCAAGTCAACAGAAACAACGACCCCACTAGCTTCAGGGTCAATGTCGTTCCAAGGCGTTAAATGTATTTTTATTTTTTTAAAAAAATATATAAAATATCAATGTAATGTTTCTTTTTTTAGCAATATTAATAATATTTATGTTTGTAATGAAAATATCAGTATTATCAATAATATTTATATTTCCGCTTATTTATGACATCATTACCTCTTATGTATATATTCTGCGACAGCTGGCGTCCCTTGACTGGATCCATAATGCATTAACTAAATGATATAAAATAATAAACAACTGGAGCGAACTATGCAAACAAGGACAACAAACACACAAAGACTGCCCAACAAGACCTAACGCCCGCTCCGCTACCAAAATGAAATGCCCCGTCCCTTATTTACCGTACACAATAAATGCGTGCCGGAACTGTAACAACCTGACCAAATAAAGCCCAGCATACAGTGTAAACGGTAGAAAACTGGCTCAACAGCCCAAAATATAAACCTCATAAATCTGGCCCTTCGGCCCAACAAACAAATATCACATCCGGCCCAAGGCCCAATAATAACAATAACAATGCACAGCGGAAGACTTAACAACTCACATAAACACTGTATACGACATAGATGCAAACTATGGATCCAAGTCCTGTCCAAGGGATAACGCCGCAGCCTGTCTGGAATGCACCAAGCCTGTACCACAAATAACTCATCCTACGGGATGAAAGCCCGCAGGTGAGGGGTGAGTCCGAAGTGCTCACCAACCAAGGATAAACAGTGATATGCAGGCAACCGTAATACTTAAAAGCAAACACAGACAAGCAGTAACATATCTCAACAAACTGAGCCAAGACCAAAAGAATAATTACTATTAATTCCAATTTTATCTTCCGGGCCCCTGTCACTGGACAAGCTAGCGTCGTACCAGGTTATCAATTAATTCCGGATGCCAGGTCAAAGAACCATACCAAATCTTACCATTCCGGGACCACGTCCCAAATTACCAAATCACACCGGGTTCAACAACCCAAAATACCATACCGGGATCAACATCCCAAAACCGGATATTCGGTATATCCGAACCACTGGGTATTCGGTATACCCCAACCACAGGCATCAACATGCCAACCGGATATTCGGTATATCCGAACCACTGGGTATTCGGTATAGCCCAACCACAGGCATCAACATGCCAACTGGATATTCGGTATATCCGAACCACTGGGTATTCGGTATACCCTAACCACAGGCATCAACATGCCAACCGGATATTCGGTATATCCGAACCACTGGGTATTCGGTATTCCCCAACCACAGGCATCAACATGCCCACCGGATGTTCGGTATATCCGAACCACTGGGTATTCGGTATACCCCAACCACAGGCATCAACATGCCAACCGGATATTCAGTATATCCGAACCACTGGGTATTTGGTATACCCTAACCACAGGCATCAACATGCCAACCAAATCAAGTAACCGACCATAGCGTCCCAAAATTAATTTTCAAACCATCGGGTCGTACCACTACTTCCCACATATATCATCATCTCATATCAATTCCAACTTCCAATTTCCCATTTCCATTTCTCAATTATCCACAGTCAATAGTTTATTCCAATTATCCGATCACAACACTGTCTACCGACAACAATCACAATATCCATAACAGTCAAACAATTATCCAACTTCCTATTAGCTCAAGTTACACAACAGACCAATCCATCAACAGTTTCATAACATCAATTACTCACAGTCCAACATCAATCACAACACAGTATCCAATAAACCAATAACAGTCATACAGCGGTTCAATCAAGCAAATCAACATCATAGCAACAACAACAACAATAACCATAGCAGCCAAATAACCAACACAATTCCATATTATCAAATATCCATCAACAATACATATAACACCAATTATTCACAAATAACAGTTCATCACAATATCCACACGACCAATAACACAGTCCAACAACAGCAACATCAATAACCGTAACAGTCAAATATCCAACAATGACCCTCTCAGTAGTTCATTCAAACAACAAAACACACAAAGTATTACAGGCACATATCAAGGGTTATCCATCCTCACCTTGGCCGATTACTCAATTCTGGAAACAATGACCGGTCCGAAGCCGGCTCCTCGAGAAACTGCCCGATATCATAACCTTGGTGCAGACATGACGGCGCGGCGTCGGGCCGGCAAGCGCGAGCGGCGGGGACGGAGGCGACTGCTGGGACGGCGGCGTCAGGAGAAGACAACGGCGGCACCGCCCGGCAAGGAGGCGACGACGCGAGGCTGCAGGTGGTCGGGTGGCTCGGGTCCCGTTGTCGCTCGGCGGCTGAAGTGACGAGGAGGAGGCGGCGGATCCGAGTGTCTCCCGTCTGGTTAACGACAGCTGCAGCGACGAGGAGAGGAGGGAGAGCGGTGCTGGCGGCGGGTCGCGGCAGTGGTCGTTGGTGGAGGTGGTTGCCGGTGGCACTCCTCTCCCCTTCTTCTTCTTTTTTTTTTTCCTTTTTTATTTTCCCTCCTTTCTTCTTTTTTCTGTAACAGCCCGGGTAAAAATTTTGGATTTTTACCGGACTGTAAAAGTCTATTTACCGTGATTTACTGTTGAATTAATCTTGGGTAATTAATTCAAGGTAAATCGGGAGTCGTTTTTCGAAACCGAGTGTTTTCCCGCGCTCGTGATTTTCCCGTGGATTTTTTCGAAACTAAGTTGGTATTTTTCGGGTTTCGGAATTTCTCGGAAAATCACACCGGAAAATAACTAAGGAGGTATCGGTTATTTTCTGGTCCGGATCGGACTCGCCCGTAATGGAGACGAATCGTATTATTGGAATTCACAAGCCAAATAGTTTCCTTTCAGGTTATAAAAAGAAGGCAGAGGAAGGGAGCCGGGAGAGGAGAGGAGAAGAAAAAGAAAAAAAAAGAGAGAAAAAAAGAAAAGGAGAGGAAAAAGGAAAAAGAGAGGAAAAGAAGAAAAAAAAAGAAAAGAAAAATCAGAAAAAAAGAGAAGAGGAGATGAAAGAAAAAAAAATAAAATAAATACCAATCAGAAATAGAAAAAGAGAGAAAAGAAAAGAAAAGAAAATCAGAAGAAAAGAAAAGAAAATAAAGAAAATTACAGAAAAAGGAAAAAAGAAATCCGGTGAACAGTGCGTCACCCCGGCCGCGCACCGTTACTGTACACGAAACGGAGCTCCGGTCATCCGTTCGCTCCATCGCCGCCACCATGGCCTTCCTCTCGCCGTCGCGAGTTGAACCACGTCGGCCCCGAGTTGTCCCGCCGCCGGACGCTCCTCCCAGAGCCGTTGACCCGCGGCGAAGCCCGCGGATCCTCTTCCTCCGCCTCCTGCTTAGCCGACGCTACGCGTCTCGCCGCCCTTCCACCGCCCTTGGAGTCGCCTCGCTGCCGCCGTCCTCCTGCAACCCTTCCCTCGCGTTCCCGCGCCGCCATAGCCGCCGTTGCCGTTGAACCCGAGGTGAGACCGCATCCGACCCGTTTGATTGGACGGGTCCTGCACAGTGTTTGTTTTGGGTTGTGGGCTTGGTTGAACTGGGCTCGGGTTGGGCAGGTGCTGGGCCGGACCTTGGCGGGCCTGCTGCCTTGGTCTGGGCTTGGTCCTGTTCGGCCCAGTCCGATTTTTTTTTTAATTTAACAAAACAAATTATATATATACTTTTATTAATATTCTGGAATTCAATTTTGGAAAAAAAATTATATATTTATTTTGAGAAAATTATGGACAATTTGATTCTGAAATTTTTATTAAAATATAAATATATTTACTTAGTTAAATAATTATATTTTGTTTTGGAAACTATTATTAAATTGGAAAAAAATATATATGTAACATGAAATTAATTTCTGGAAATTTATATGTATATTATTTTGGCTGGAAAATTATTATTGTGGTATATGTATATGAATATATATTTTGGAAATTAAAGTTAATTATATCTTGTGTTGGAAAATTAAATTGTATATGTATTTGGAAAAGATAAATACTATTTATATTTTCTGGAAATTATAAATAGGTTATTATTTTATGGAGAAAAATTATAGTAATTATCATTTTGGAAATTATAATTATTTTATGAAAATATTTTTAAAGAGTTTTAATTAAAGTATGGTACCGAAATTATATTCGGAAATACGTAAGGTTAAATATTTTCCGTAAAAGATAATAATATCGAGTAAGAACCGGGATGGGTAATTTCGTAGTATTGGCATCATTGCATACCGAATATGTGCATTTATGTGTATGTATGATTTTGTGGTATAGGTTGGATATCGGGCAGTTTCCCGAGGAGCCGGCGTCGGACCGGACATTGCTTCCGAAGTTGAGTAATCGGCCAAGGTGAGGATGGATTTCCTTCAATATGTGCCTTATTACTCGGTTATTGTGTTTGGTGTTGTTGCATTGTTGGATGCTGTGCTTTTGTTGTGTTTTGGCTCGGGATGTCTATCCCGGTGCTTGTTTGGTATTTTTGGGATGTTTATCCCCGTGTCGATTTTCTGTGTCGTTTGGAATAAGTAAATGGATAATTAATGAATTGTGATGAGGATGTCGATCCTCGGTATTTTGGTTAGGGATGTCGATCCCTGAGTTTGGTTTTTGATGACGGTAATATAATTGTCACGTGGTAAGTAGAGGTACGACCGGATGGTTTGTGACTGTTTTGTGGTGCCATGATCTGGGTTACTTGTGATGGGCATGTTGATGCCGGTTTGATTGGGATGTTGATCCCTGAGTTTGATATTGGGATGTTGATCCCGGGTTCTTTTTGATCTGGCACCAGGAACAGGTTGATAACCTGGTACGACCCTAGCTTATCCGTGACGGGGCCCGGAAAGATAAAATTGGATAATTGGATTTTATTGAGTCTTTTTGGTCTTGGACCGGGATTTGGGTCCAGCCTTTCGGTTTGGTATGTATTTGGCGGTTTTTGACTGTTGTGCTTGCCTTGAGTAATTTTTAGTGTTCATATTGTTGGTCTTTCCTTCGTCGGTGAGCACTTCGGACTCACCCCTCACCTGCGGGCTTTCATCCCGTAGGATGAGTTGTTCATTGTACAGGTTTGGTGCATTCCAGACAGGCTGCAGCGTTATCCCTTGGACAGGCTTGGATCCATAGTTTGCATGTGTCGCATACAGTGTTAGTGAGTTATTTAAGTCTTCCGCTGTGCACTGTTTTTAATTATTATTGGGCCAATGGGCCAGATTTGTTATTTATGTTGTTTACTGTTTTGGGCTGTTGAGCCCAGTTATCTGTTGTTTACACTGTATGCTGGTCTTTATTTGGTTGGGTCGTCATAGTTCCGGCACGTGTTTACTGTGTACGGTAAATACGGGTCGGGGCGTCTCATTTTCATTCTCCAGTTTCTATTATTTTTTTTTCCTTTCTTCCTTTTTTTTTCTTTCTTCTTCTTTCCCTTCTTTCCCTTCCTGCTTCCTTCTTCCTTTATAACTGTGAATTTTCTGTGCGTCATGTGACTCCTTAATAATGCAGGCTGCATTATTAAGCGAGTCCGATCCGGACTAGAAAATAACTGATACCCCCTTAGTTATTTTCCGGTGTGATTTTCCGAGAAATTCCGAAACCCGAAAAATACCAACTTAGGCCCGAAAAAATCCACGGAAAAATCACGAGCGCGGAAAAACTCTCGGTTTTGAAAAACGACGCTCGATTTACCTTGAATTAATTACCCAAGATTAATTCAACAGTAAATCACGTTAAAAAGACTTTTACAGTCCCGGTAAAAATCAAAAATTTTAACCGGGTTGTTACAATATGTCATAGGGAACGTAACGTACGTGTATAAGTAAGTTGTAGGATATGTATTTGCCCCAAATTAATACCCCCATATCTATCGACGGATTTCACATCACAAAAGAATATAATTCTGCAACTTTGAAAGAATATGCTTAGAGATAAAGAATAAAAAATTCCTACAAGGAACGCATATGATACGTCAATTTGATTGTGTCATCCAAGGCTACCTGGGATGGAATGGGATAGACAGCAAGTTAGGAGGAATATCATACTTAAAGAATGAATTAATCATGAATTATAGTATATGCTTGGAAAGGAACTTGGGAATTTAAGTTTGTGATTATTATAAAGGAGTATAAAGCCCCGAGTTTGTGTGAGGAATAAGATCTTGCCAAACTTTGATGCATATCTTTTACCCCCAAATTCTTTTTAATGCATATCTATCGCACTAGATGTGGATAACATTGGCAACAACTTGCCACGGATCAAATCTTCTTCGATGAGAATCAGTTTTAATTTGTAATCTCTATTCCCCCCTTTTGGCTTATATATTTCCTCTTGATATCGTTATTAGAAAAAATAAAATAAAAATCGTCCTACGACAGTAGAAACTCGTTATTCGTATGTATATTCTGGCATCTCTTCAGATTTTTTTGATGGGATTGTTGAAATTTTGAACTTGGCCTGTTATCATGTTAGTTGCCAAAAATGTGAAATTATCATAGACTGACAAACAAATCTCTCTAGTTTGCAGGTTTTCTTTTTCCTTCTTTTGAAAAAATAATTTACCAGGTACGTAAGAAACAGAGCTTTGAACGACTGGGGCATTGCAGGAAATAAGGTGTAGTCTATTGTTAGTGTTGATTAAAACAACGTCTATAAGGCCTGAGGCCCCGAAGGAATTGTGATCCAAAAGAATTTGTACACATCTTGTCTGTTAATTAAGATTACATGGAGATTTTCTGTTATTGTTTATCACTTTTAAATTCTAAAGATCGAATACAATCAAAACTTAGTCCCATCAGATAGCCCTTTCTGTCTTACTCCTTTTTTTTAAACAGTCTTATCACTTTCTCCTTTTGACCCTCAAATGAAGGAAGAGTCTTTTTAGTTTTTACTCATAACTGTGTGCAGTTAAACAAGACATGCAATGAATCCTTCTAAAAGAAAAAAAAAACATCATGCAATGAATCAGCAAAACCAGAGAAAGCAGCTCTTTCTTTTCATAAAACAAAGTCAGATATTATTAGACAAAGGTAGGAGGCTACGATCTGCTATAAAAAGGGGGATTGCTCTCAAGCCTGTTTAACAAAGCTACATATATATACAATTAAAACTACTCTAACCACTGCAAGTTTTGTGATATTTTTCTGTATCTTTCAATTATCATGGCACGGAATTATCAGGCAGATCGTCTACTCAAGATTGGGTTAAAGACTTTCCAGTCATAGGTGAGTACTTTGGCAGGCAAGCCAAGAAGTCACCTGTGACAAAGTTAGCCAACTCTTCATTACATATCTATCTGCAGGTAAACCAAGACCCTGCTGCAACCAAAGTTATTGATTACAACGAGGCAGCCCTACGATATGGTGGAAAGGTTTACAGGGATTATCCCAAAGGAAAACGAAATTGATACTCCCTGTTAGTATTATCATGTACAATTTGATCTGTATAATTAACTAGCTAGTCACCTACGCATCCCCAAATAAAATAGTTCATGTACCACCTAGTTTGTATGTGTTTTACTCTTGTGTGCATTTGATTTCTAACATGAAAGGAAACATATACCATCCATGAGGTATTAGTTTCAACACTTTACGACCATAATGGACCTCAATAATGCAAGAACGTGCTTTCCATATTATCATGTTACTTTAGCATCTGACAATCATTTCTAATCCAAATTCCTAGGATCCTAGCCACAAGATAAGCAAGAATTTTTTGCCTGGGAAACATTTTGAGCAGTACTAGATTCTTGTATTATGATACATCCACGTGAAATGAACGTAAGACTGAACCATCACAAAGTTTTCCCTTCCGTGCCCTACCAAGAAACCTACCAGTATCAGGGAACAGTACTGGCATGGGAAATTAATCAGCACTCTACAGTATATTATTCCTCTGCGGCACAGATGATAGAGCTTCTATAATAGATTCTTTTCCAGCGCAGGGAAAAGGAAAGTGATAGACCTTTTACAATTTTAATGCACCAACTTTTTGAGGTGTAATCCTGAAGCCAATCTCATTGTTATTTTGACAAAAAGATAAAAGCACAGCTAACATAATATACCAATATTAGAGGGATAAAGCGTCCAAAAGGCTTCCACTATAGCTCTATGATTGGTCGGAGAATCTAAAAGAAAATCAAGCAAGTGAAAGCCGGAATAAAAGTGTATTAGAATATCATGTTGCGTTATTGACTAAGGGTCATGTCATTGTTAACAAGACCAAAGAATTTATGCTACCTGTGCAAGTAGTATGTGTACAGTTGTGAGCACGTATAGATATTTGCATTAATGCTCAAAGAAGGTCCATTTTGTTTGTGATATAGCTTACAGGATACATTAATTCCTTTTCCCTTACTCCTGGAGCCGGTGCCATGTGGATAATCAGTTAAAATTGTGGGTTCCTCACCTTTAACCGTGAATATGTATTCCACAAGATATAACAAGAATCTTGATGCTGTTCTTGATTCCTGCATACATATAAGGTTACACTGCAAACCTTAATTTCACCAAGCTGCACTGCAAAACCTTAATTTCATCAAGCATAACAAGACATATAAGCTCTTTTTCTAAAAGTTCTTGTAAACCCTTTTATGGCACCTCAAGAGTTCACTAAGATTAAACATCCAGGTTCAGATGAATGCTTTGGCTGGCATGGCAGGGCTGGAAGTCATGGGAGGCTACCTTCAACCCATGTTCAAAGAAACATTCCTCACCAGTATAATCTTCAGCATCAGCTGCACTGCGTCTATCATGGACCTGTGATTGCAACAGTGACGGTGCCAGCTATCTCTAGCAATGAAGTAGCTCAGTACTATTCTGCGGTCAACGAGGAGGATCCCTGTTCCTGTCACCAAAGCCTGTGTAGTGTGTAGGGTTGCAGAATATGGTGGGAAGAATCAAGCTTGTTGTAGTTGTGATGTAATAGCTTTAGAGACAGCTAATATTGTTATGCATATATCTAATTAGACGAGTGCATATCAAGAGTTATATGTACTTTCTACTATCTAGGTTGCAGCTAAAACTTTTCTATACTTGGAGAAATGCTCCATGTAAGATCAGGTCATGTATGCTCATGTTTCCCTGAAATTGTAGCTTCTGGGTTGTACTCTTTCCTCTTTCACTAATGATATGATTACTTTACATACTCTCTTTCTCTCTTTCTTTTCTGTAATGGTTAGTTTCCACTGCATGGACTGTAAAAAAGTTTACCAATTTTTTATTCCATAAGGTCGCATGAATGGTATGTTGATTTGAAAGGGAGACGAGCTATTAAGAGGATAATGAGCTTCACTGAAAAATTCAACCCAGGATATTTATATCATACTCTCTTCACTTCTCTGCATCTCTGTTGTGCCAGCATTTCAGGCCACTGATCCAACTGCGGTAGAACAAGAATATGGGAGATGTTAATCCTAGTCCAACAGTTGTATCTTGCTCCACAAGTGATCTAGTGATAATAAAATTTCCCAAGGATATGAGTTTAATTATAATACTTTTTGAGTGGGTTAATTATAGTCCCCCCAGATATTTTTCCTAGACTTTTTCAAGATGGCAGTAGTAAGTGCTCCACTATAAGGAAATCAATCAACTGTTGATGCATCAGAATATAAGATTAATAATACTAAACTTGGATCAGAAAGGGCTTCATGCTCAATTTTTAACAAATATCTTAGAAAAAGCTGACTGAAAGTGAACTAACATTTGAGCCTTGTATATGTGTTTTATGAATGAAACTGGTGACAAGAGTACATGCTCACAGAGCCTAAAGTACTGGGTGGAGCTCTCTGTTCCGAGATAGGCTCCGTTTAGTTTTCCATGCTTTTGTTTCTGCATTTCAATTGAGACATAATAGTTTGTGAAAAGGCATGGTTGCAAACAGCAAAAGTTGGAAAACATCATTAACTGTACAAGAACAGCAATAGTTCTAGAAAAAATTAATCTGAAGAAGACTGAATTTCTAATTTGACTGATTCCCCAGTGCATGGAAGCCACTTATTTGAGTAGTTGAAGGCAGAGAGATTTCATGGTCAACTGTAAATTGTAAGAAAGGAATCCTGGAGAATGGAATTAATCCTACAGCACAGGATACTGGGGGATTATGAACCAATTCTCGAACCCTGCCGATGCCTCATACATTTTCACGTGATGGCATATTGGAGAATACTGATTTCTGAGAAATGAATACAAAGCTCATTGTTAAATTGTCAAGAAGGAAATACTAATAGAAGGTTATATGCTTTATTATATGTAGAAATTAATTAAGATAGACATATATATCTTGTACACAAACTTCTTTTTGGATGTGACCCAGAACCGAAATTCGTCTGTTATTGTTCTGTTTCTGTTACTGATACAAAGTGGAACAACAGATTACCTCTTGGGGATAAAGAATTTGGTACACTTTCCAAGATAACCATGCATATAAACCATGCATATATCCTGGGTGCTCATTTTTGGAGAATCTAAAGGAAAAAAAAATCAGCCAGATCGAATGGATTGTCTAGAATATAATTATGCCACTATTCAGTAGGGAGTGTCCTACTTAAAAAAACCACAGAATTTATGCCACTTATACAAGTAGTCTCTACACAATAGCTTGTACCTGCAGTAACTGAATTAGCATCAGGCAGGCAAAGATGACAAGGTCCATCGAGTCATGTTCTGGATAACTTTCTTTTTCTTCTGTAGGGATGTATATGTACCTTTTTTGTAAAAAATCAGAAAAGAGTAGGGATGTATATATACTTGTGGATATGGAATCGCTTCAAAAGTTGTATGGACCCCAAACTTTGAAAAGAACAGGAAGCTTGAAGCTACACCCCTCAGATATGCATGATCTGCTGCATATATATATGTGACGAGTACACAATGCTGCAAATCAACACTCACAAAGCAAAACAAAGTTTATAACTACGTATTCTGCAAGCTATAGTACTATATACTATTGCGACTATGACACCACAGGATCTTACCCGGATTGCACATGAAGACTTTCCTCTGATAGATGAGTGCTTTGGTCGGGCCAGCAGAACTGAAAGGTATGCCAGGCCTCCTTCAAGTACTCTTAGTCCGGGACAAAGAAATCTTCCTCAGCATCGTAATCCTCAACACCAGCAGTCATTTGTTTACCACGGCCCTCAAATTTCCACTGTCAGGATGTCTGTTACCTCTAGCAACCAGGTAACTCAATACTATGGACCAGCAGTCAGCAGGAAAGAGCCGCCTCAGCCGCCTGTTATCAATAGCGACATTGCAGCTCATGTTTATGGTGGTTTTGTGATTGTAGAACATGGTAGGACAAGTCAAGTTCGTAGGTATTATTGATCAATAGAACTCAGGAGACGTCACGTGTTATGGTTACTGAATAGGTAAGGGAAGCACATACTATATAATATGTATGTCTGTATAATTAATGAGTCATACAGGTTGCTTTTCTTCTTTTTTTCTATGAGTGTATAATGTCTCAAATCTCAATACTATGGAGCTTCGGTGTAAAATGTATCCTCCATGTTCTTGAGGCTTGTTTTTTCTTTAACTATGGCTATAATGGAATCCGATGGGTGGGCTTGAAGTATAGCTTGCTTTTTGTAGTTGTTTAAAAGAATTTGATTTACAAATTGGCTTGACCGAACGTGTAAATATAGCCCGGTTAACAATCTTCTGCTGCTGGATACGAAGATGTTCTACAAGTGTAGTTTACTCTCAAGCTAATTAAGAAGAGACTAAATCACCAAACTCATGGCATGGACGACGCTATGCTTAATTTCTTTATTTCATCGAATTAGGAGCATAGACATTGCAGAGAGCACAGGCACCAATGGCTGGCTAGACACAAGTGTAACCCATGATGACCATGAGAGAATGAAAGAGCTTCTACCACATCGGGTACAAAGGTGATAGTCGATGGCTATGGAGCATATAAAAGACAGCTTATGCCACTAAATTCTTCATACCTTTCTCGGCCTTTTGGCTAAGATCAAGTGTAGTATCTGTTCTTATCAGTTTAATATCTGATACGTGGGCCATAGGCCCACTCGATATTAAATTAATTATTTTCAAGGGGAGGGCCCAACACAGTAGCTTGCTGCTGGGGCTCTCGAGCGTCGCCTTTGCGTTGCACTACTGCATTGGTCTGGCGCACCCCTCCAGTTCTAAGCCAATATTCATCAGGGTTACCGGGGGGTTTTGAGGATTTCAGTGGGAAGGTAGTTTTTTCAGGGGCGGGTTTAGTCGGAAAGCCATGGAGGGGGTTTTGCGCCGGGAAGCTAGTTAAAGATAAAGATATTAAGGGTCACCACTCGCCAGTCACCACAACAAGGCTCAATCTTTTTTTTTTATTATCTTTTTGAGGTGGAATAAAACTCAATCTTTTAATAGCCCAAGAATGAAAAGAGTTGTATTGTACCGGAATTGAATTGATTTCTTTTTTGGGCCGGAAGTAACATCTTGAATTGTTGGATTAAATGAATTCTAAGTTCTAGCATATTTATTCCTCAATTGCATATAAAATGGCTAATAATTAAGGCTATTCACCACCGGGGGTGGTGGCCCAGTGGTAAGGCCTTCAACCTGCCATCTCTAAGATTCAGGTTCGAGTCCCGGCGCTTCCAGTCAAGTCCCATAGTGTGATGCGGCCGAATATGGCCTTCCACACGGTGGGGTGCTGGCCGTTGAGCCCGGTGATTCCCCGGTATTATGACGCGTAGCAGGTGAGGGTGTCGGCTGGTGCCCCGGTTGGGCGGTCTCTCCTATGAGGAGGGTCTAATGCCAGGATGTAACCGGTATTGACCGAGGCCTGCCCCGACGGGACGATGATGACACCACTGATGCCTTTTTTTTTCGACAAAAAAAAATAATTAAGGCTATTCTGTCATATTAACTTTTTCTTTGTTGAACTAAGGTATATACTTTTACGCCGCCTAGCCTGTCACCACTTCGTCTCTAGACGCTTGGGTTTGGTGACATCTGCACCAGTTGCAAGGTCTTGAGTTCGATACATGGTGTACGTTGTTGTTGTTGTTGTTTGGTGGATGATGATGATGATGACTATTATTATTATTATTATTCCATTAAAGAGGTATTCTAAAATACCTCCCCCTTTTGAATTTCTTTTTTGGTAAATTTGTATTCTTTTGGTGGGCCAGAGTCTATCTCTCCGTGATTGGTGGTAATGCCATTCGTGGAGAATTATTGCTCGACAACGAGCTACTAATACCAACGTTAGTAGAAAACTACCAGAATGTTTGAGGTACAATACAATTGTTGAGTTGAGGTTGAGCGGTTCACTGGAGCACACATAAACAACAACCGTATATTTCTTTTTACATTTCCTTTTCTCTCGTCAGATACTTGTCACAAAAACAGTGTTGTTGAAATTTTAAAAAAATATATTTGAGGAGGAGAGAGTATTTTTATTGTAACAGGATAACACCAAAGCAAGCATATATTTTATAAACACCTGTTACACAGGTTGCATTGTGACCACCCTGCGCCACACCCTCTGGTAACCCTTTGGTTCCAGCCCTTACTACAACCATAACACAACATATATTGACTGGACATATATATAGGCATCATAGGAATAACTACCTATAACTATCAAATTTTATCACAAATTCAAATCTAACTGCATGTAGCAGTTTCTTACAAATAATGCAACAAATCAAAATCATTATTTTTAACACTCCTCCTTGATTTTGATGTTGTAGACATACATAACATTTATTAAGTCTTGCCAAGCTCCTCCTGCGTTGTAGAGCTTTCTTGTTCCTCTGAAACACAACACAGCTTTCTTTCCTTGACATGACTTCAGCAAACTCTGTGGATGATGATGTGGAATGACTTCATGCATAAGTTGTAGACTTGCGTCTTGTCATATATCATGCCTAGGCAATTGGCATCTTTCACAACACATCATTCACAACATACTAGGTTGCATTGTAACAATCTTTTAGTCACATCAGACAACCCCTTTTCATCTTTTGGTTACAGATATGGTAACCCTATTTTTTCACAACATAGTATCCACTATGTTGACATTTTTTTTTCTCACAACATAGTATCTGTAGTCTATGCTGTCATTTTTTTTTCTTCACACTCTTAGGTCCCTCAAGATATAAGCTCCGCTACCACTGTTGTTGAAATTTTAAAAAAATATATATTTGAGGAGGAGAGAGTATTTTTATTGTAACAGGATAACACCAAAGCAAGCATATCTTTTCAATGCATATACTTCATAAACACCTGTTACACAGGTTGCATTGTGGCCACCCTAAGCCACACCCTCTGGTAACCCTTTGGTTCCCGTTACTACAACCATAACACAACATACATTGACTGGACATATATATAGGCATCATAGGAATAACTACCTATAACTATCAAATCTTATCACAAATTCAAATCTAACTGAATGTAGGAGTTTCTTACAAATAATGCAACAAATCAAAATCATTATTTTCAACAAACAGAATTTGTATTTTCTGCATAAAGAAAACTAATTTTTCAGACGAGGGCTTTCATGATATTTCTAAATGTCTATTATAAGTTTGTAACTATAGCCTATATGACAGTTAATTAGCCGGAAGAATCAAGAAGGTGGCGTCAGTCTCATCAAATTAACTGATGACATAAGCTTGCTTTATTACTAACAAATGTGCAACTGTATCAAAGCCTTTTCACAAGTTCCCATAATTGTGCCACTACCAGAATCACGGGCAATTAGCAAGCATTTGGTTGTCACTGTTACTAGTGCATGGATGGAAGTTGAGAGGCACGGGAATTCAATGGCCCAATTTCTGCAATCTTTTAGCCAAGTTCTGGTCAATCCCATGTTTGGCTTAGCTCCTGAGGAAAGGGTAATGGGAACAGAAGTGGGGAAGTTAGGAGTAGCTAACGTCTATGAGTTGAAGTGCACATTGTTTGCGGGGGATTGACATTGCCTAATTACTTGAATCATGTAACATTCACCGATCACTTACGTTAATACACTTTTGGTTCCAATGTGGAGAGCATGGTTAGAATGGTATTTGCTTCTCGATATGTCTCATATCAAACTTTGGTCGGCCGTGAGGCTAATATGCCTTTTCTCCAAAGGATATTACAATATTTCGACCAAAAAAGGATATTACAATATGCATTGCCATTAGAATCTATAAGCTAATTTTGTTGGGCTTCAATATAAGCCAGCTGCAGGGATCAATACCATGTTTTTAAGCATTCAGCTTCCCATATCGAGTATAACCCAACTTATGCGGCAAGAAAAGGGCTATAAATATGAGAGGAGCCCAACCATCTAAATCATGCCTTTCTCGGCCTTTTGGCTAGGATGAAGTGTAGTATCTGTTCCAATCAGTTTAATGTCTGATGGCCAACGACCCGTTGGGTATTAAATTAATTTTTTTTCAAGGGGAGGGCCCATAACGGTAGCTTGCTACTGGGGCTCTCTAGTGTAGTCCATGCGTTGCACTACTGCAAGGCCGCACCCCTCCAATTCTAAGCCGAATTTCCTGATGAACAGATATTGCTGGTATATCTAATATGGTTAGAGCCCTTATGTGCCTTGAACTTATACTCAACGCGGTTAAGAATTTCATCATATTCTCTGATTTTCATCATATTCTCTGATTTTTTTGATAGTCGCCAATTAAAAGGAAATTTTTTTGCAATTTTTGTTATATCTATAGCAGCCGCTGAAGCAGCTATTGGACCGGCTATAGTTTCGTCAATTTATCGTAACAGAAAATCCATTCGTATTAATCAATCCAATTTGTTAAATTAAGTAATCGAATATTGATCATCAACTTCAATCGGTACGTAGGAATTCTGTTATCTCAGTCTTTAATCCGAATGAGCATAATGAAATTAGAGGGAAAAGAAAAAAGAGAGGCTAGAGATTCCGTTAATGACTGTACCCCATTTATGAGGTAGCTATTATACCTTATTCTTTTTATGATGTCGCACTATGTATCATTTAATAACCAAACAAATCCCCTATGCTTCAATCAAATCGTAAAATGAGAATAGAAAAATATGAAAGATTTTTCAAATTAGATAGATCTCAAAAAAGGTACTTTCTATACCCACTTATGTTCCGTGAGTATATTTATACCCTTATTCATGATCGTGGTTTCGGTAGAGTGATTTTATTTGAAAATCGAGGTTTTGATAATCAATTTCGTTTATTAATTGTAAAACGTTTAATTGCTGGAATCGATCAAAGAAATTCCCCCCTTTTTTTAGTGATTCGAACAAAAATCGATTTGTTCGGTACAACAAGAAATTGTATTCGAAAAAGATAGCGGAGGTCTTTTCCATCATTGTCGAAATTCCATTTTCGCTCCAGTTCCAACAAGTATCCTCTTTCACTTTTGAAGGGTTAGAAATTGTAAAATCTCATAATTTACGATCGCTTCATTCAATATTTTCTTTTTTAGAGGGGACAGTCTTTGATGTTGAATGACCCAAAAATAAAATAGTATTTGATGTTAAATAGATTCAGTATATTAAATGGTTTAGGATTAAGAATTTCTCTGATTTGTGGGTTTGGCTGCCAGTCGTCAGTCTGGTAGAAAGACCTGCAAATCAACTTTGTAGCTGCATCGCTTAATCAGTTCCCTAATTAGTAGAATGAATGACCTTCAATCGCCTTATAGTTTGAATTCAAGTATTGGCCTAATCCAATAGGAACAGATTTTTTTTCAAAATAATAGGCAAATGGTTATGAGTGGAGTTAACAAAAGATGCATAAGATTTTCCTACAATTGTCATGGACTCAAAAAAAAAAAAGTTATGAAGGCAAAAGATATCATGGTTCTTCTTGGTCATATTATCAGCCACCTTATTGCCGCTGCAATCCTTGGTCGTTTGCAAGACCAAAACCAGACCTTACCTTTTGATATGCCATGTGTATATGTATTCCTCATCTTTTTTCTGCTTGATCAGATGCTTCATAAGTTACTTTAAGATAGGAGGACATTATAAGTTACTTCAAGATAGGAGGACACCAGTCCATCCAAAGGACTACTGATAGTGATTTTGGATTACTGTGTGCTTGGCAGAGTTAAAGTCGATTGATGAACTCTGGTCTCCTTCGGGTTGTAAAGTTTGCATATATAGCGCAATGTATAAAACAGGACTACTAATTTTACTAGCAAAACAAGTTCTTCGTTTTGTCTTCCGTTTATTCCCAGGGATAGACATGGTACAGCAGCAAAATAAAAATGCTGAGAGAAGAGTATATCTCTGCACAAATGAATACACCAAGTTGTAGTGAAACATTGTACAAGACCGTCTGGTACCTTTTGTTTAAGAAGGTAAATTGGCATTCAAGACCCCTTACTGGAAAGGACTAATTGGCATTGAAGACCCATAAATTGTTCTTTTAAACCACAGTCATGGTAATCTATAGGTTCTGGAAAATTCCAACAGTATATATATGATGAAGGCAATATTTACATTGTAGCCTTAGCTGACATGTAATCATTACAGTTAACAAAAATCGAACGCAATAGTTAAGAAATAAGTTGTCAACTACTCAAACACAAAAGCCACACTCATTAACGGAAGATGTGAAAAGAGACAGATCGCGTTCTTGTGAAGGAAGTTTCAAATTTAAGCATCAGGCATTTGCCAAGACGTAGGCTTCTGCAATCTTAAATAGTTTAAAGCTCAAGTCTTCGATCCCCATCAAAGTTTAGTCTGGTAACGGTATATATGATGGGTATATATGACGCTAAAGGCCACCAACCATCACTGGAGGTAGCGGTCATCGGTCCCTCTGTTTCTTTGAGCTTCCAGCGTCCCAATCGACTATAAAGCAACTTAACGCAGAAGAAAAACGAGTATAAAAAGGAGAGAAGCCTTTCGAAAGAACTCGTAGCAACAATATGCAAATGAAGGCAATGGTTACATTGTAGCCTTAGCTGACAAAGCCACACACTAACGAAAGATGGGAAAACAGAGAGAACCACACTGACTAACGAAAGATGGGAAAACAGACAGATCACATTCTTGTGAATGAAGTTTCAGAATTAAAAAGCATCAGGATTTGCCAAGGCGTAGGCTTCTAAAATCTTAAATAGTTTAAAGTTCATCTCTTCGCCAGTCTCTTTGTCAGCTTCAGTGATTTCAACACCATCCTTTTTGTAAATCTTGACAATTCTCTTGACTACAGACCCACCATCAGGAGAAGGCTCAAAGGTCATATCGTAACAGATTTTCTCAAGCTTGTCACCGAGAAGTTCATTCTCAAAAACGGTGTAGCTGTGATTAAATCTCTCTACATCAACTGAATCAAAAGTTTTTCTATTAACCTTGCCTGCAGACATAGATAAAGATAACTAATTTGTCAAAAAATACACTTCCAATCGGTAAAATGCAAGAAAGTAACTAACCCATTGATATGCATAAACACACTAGTTAACGTACCGCTGAGGGTAACAGACTCCAAGATAGATCCTGGTCCTCCATCTCCAATTACCTCAACACTCTTAAAAGTGTCTTTGAAAGCTTTTGGGAGATGAACATCGGCTTTAAGGATGAATATATCTAAAAGCTTGGCAGGAGAAGCTGGAGAATAGAATTCTGTTTCGAATGTGTGAGCAGCCATTATAGCCTTAGCCTAGTTGGCCTGGTTTTTGAATGATGAAACCACAAAGAAAGATAGGAAGGTGAATTTGTTGATTGGTGGGATGCTTTTTATGGTGTGGAAATATAAGGATTGGCCTGTGGTATTTATAGCTGGGCTGGTCTGAGCTTCTGCTTTGGCATGCTAATTGTTCAAGGCACCTAGAAGACAGACTTTCATATTTTATGAAAGTAATATGGCATTGACCCTGCAACTTCAAATGCGAGTCCAAGAAATTACACAATAAAATAAAAGAAGATCCCAAAAAAAGATCCCTATTTCAGATATCGACGGGCTGTACTAAACTACTAAGCCCATATATAATTGTTCATAAGATTAATTAAGCACTATCTTAATTCTTAAATAAAACTTTTATCCGTAACGTAAGGCATTAATCCTCGTGGTTAGGTGCAAGTCCAAAAAGGTATCGACTGTAAAATAAATTAAAATAAAATCCCTTGCTCAGATGATGACTCATTGAGTACTTATTATATACTTGTGTGAAGCGCATGATCAGTCATCACTAATATTTTGAGTTAAACATCATTAGCATGAGGGTAATATTTAATTATTGTGCATCTCTTGTTGTTTGCACGAAGAATCAAAGCCTTCATTTAAGATATATAGTATGAGAGAATATATCCAACCCAGGGAACAAAGACGTGTAGCCCATGCGTTGCACTACTGCAAGGGCTGGGCTCACTATGGCTAGCGCCTAGCGGTTATCGGTCCCTTTGTTTGTTTGAGCTTTCAGCGTCCCACATCGAGTATAAAGCAACTTAACGTTAAGGAAAACAAGTATAAAAACGACAGGAGCCCCTCCTTTTAGGCTCATACTTTTCTCGGCCTTTCGGCTAAGACCATATGTAGTATCTGTTCTTACCAGTTTAATATCAGTTTAATATCTGATACGTGGGCTATTGGACCACGGCCCATTGGGTAGTAAGTTAATTTTTTTTAAGTGGAGGGCCCATCTCAGTAGCTTGCTGGGCTCTCAAGCGTCGCTTTTGCGAGTTACTTTTTTTTTTGTCAAAATCGGGATGTATATTAGAAATATACCTGAGCTGAGTACGATAGTTCAATCCGACTCCTATCTTAAAAAAGACAACTGATAATACAACAGATACAACACATTACCAAAACTTATATAATGACATGACTAGAGTCCGACTTGATGAATGGTCTGATTAGGTCAGAGAGATAGGTGGGTATCTGTCTGTCGATCCATGTCTACAACTGAACTGGATGCCCCTGGTGAGAAGATCATGTGATGGCAGTCTTCGGTGAGTACCACGGCCGTGTGGTTCTGGGAGCGGTGGCGGGTGGGGGCTGAGGGAGTAAAATTGGATGAGATCACTGGGTAACTAGCTGGGAGGGGAGTAGGAAGGGTGATCGGTCCAGTGGGGGCCTGTGCAATAGCAGAGGTAGGCAGGGTGGTTTGGGCATTGGACACATCTTTTAGGGTTTGCCTTTTGGGGTTGCCCTTCGTTGCGAATTTGGAGATTTTTATAGGTTGTGATTTTTTTATGGACGGTGTTGGGGCTCTGGAGGAAGCTTTGGTGTTGGATTTCTTGAGAGGCCCGGCTCCTATAAAGTCTTGAAGTGTGGGTGGGCCCGAGGGGATCGATGGCGGTTGAGAGGGGGGTCGTTATAGGGGTTGGATCTGGGAGGGCAGGTGGGAAGGTCACTGTGGGCGGGACAGGTGTAGTGGACTAGGGAGAGTGGTTGGTGTTGGGTCCGTCTGGGCCACATTGCTCAGCAGATGGAACCGGTTTGGTGAAGAGTTAATAGGGGATGACGACGGAAGGATCTGAGGGCCGGCTTCAGGGCGTCGGGTCGGACGCCTAGTTCGTCTCGGGACATTCATCCAGTCGCCTCTCCCAGCTATTGTCATGGATGCTGCTGTGGCACCTGGTACCCCGGTTGTGGCGTCCTGTGGGTGAGGACTAGCCGGACAAGCTAAGGGGCTATGATCTAATTTGCCACAAAGACAACAAATATTAGGCAAACCCTCATACCGTACCCGTAGAGGTTCCCCTTCAAGGTACACTGTGCCTTTCAATGGTTTAGTTAAGTCTAGACACACAACAACTTTAGCAAATTTAGCTCTACTGGGATTAGAACAGTTACCGTCAAGTTTGACCGTTCTGCCCACCATGTTACCGAGTTGCCAGAGAATCCTGGAGTGATATCGGTTGGTAGGAAAGTCAGGAAATTGAATCCACACCACTATAGAGCCGATCGTTCCGGTGGAGACTCGGAAGTTAGGAGACCAGGGTTGCACGCTGAGCACGCTGCCATAGATGGTCTAGGGGCCGCCGGTCAAAGCATGGATGTAATCTTGCTCTGCCCAAAATCTCACCATGTAGAAATTGTTCTCGAGATCTAGGATTTTGAACGAGCCAGTTGGTTTCCAAAGTCTCTGCAAATTGGTTTGGAGAGCACGAAAACCAATGACTCGTCCATACAATTTGATCACAACTGCAGTTTCCCATGGTTTATTGAACCTGGCTTTGAATGACTCGGATAATTCTAAATTGTCCACACCATCTTTCTGAGTCACAATCAAGTCACCTTCCTCATATTCAGCTTCGCCCTCAACTTCCCACGGGTCTGCCAAGTACAGTGGGTTAGAGCCGGCAAAGAGAGTGTCCCGATAACTGGGCCGAACATCCTCCATGGACTCATCGGAATCTGCAACAGGTACTGATTCTGGGTCATTTCGGCCTGGTTCGACCAGTTGGGTTGGACCAGAGGTACGGCCGGTCTGACCCGGCGTCATTGCCATCATGGTAGCCGCCGTGGGAGCCTCGGTGCCGTCAGGACTGGGCTGCTCGGGCTTCATCAGCCATGGCGCCGCCGCTTGTGCCGGTTGGTCGGTATTGTCGGTAGAAGAACCGGTTACCACGGGAGGGGAGGTCGTCTGCTGAAGCATCTCTCGGGGGGAAGGAGACAGTTGCCGGCGATCGGCGGTGGTTAGGGGAACAACTCCGCGATCTCTCGATCGGGATCGGCGCCGGTAGACAGGACTGATATTGGTGAGCTGGTGGCGGTTCGTCCCTGGATCCCTGTCATCGTCGTCGGACTCCAAACCTTCCGGCCGCTCGCCCATGGCCGCGGCGACCGGAGTGTTGGTGGCCGGAGACAGCACGCGCGACCAAGACGGCTGCTGCGAGTTCTCGATCGTCTTCAAGAGCTGGTTGCTGCTGCGAGTCCGACTGTGGTTGCTCTTGGAGGAGAGGTTCGATCTTGAGGCTTCACTCGAGGAGAGCACTATCTCCTCAGGCCAAGCATGGCCTCGCCGGAGCAGATCTGTGGATCGGGAACTGATTTCCGCTTTTTTGGTTACTATAGCTTACAGAGAGCGTTTTTGGGATAATTTTTTTCCTAGCCTAAACAATCGCATATATCAACTACTTGCTGTATTGATTTCCTAGCCTAAACAATTTCATTTTGCGTTGCGTTACTGCATTGGCCTGGCGCACCCCCTCCAATTCTAATTAAAGCTTTATATTTCGAATCGAAAATAATTTGGCTATTCGTTAGTCTTAGTCAATGTGAAAACATATGACCATAATGTAAAAGAATATGACAACTCCCGGCAAAATGAAATTGTGGAGACGATATCATAAGATTCAAATTTAGGATTCCCCCTTTTTAATTTTTGGGTCCAATTTCTTACCCCCTAATGGAGAAAACCACGTCTATTTCGTTGGTTTGCCCAGGGGAGGCGAACGGCCCTTCCAAGTTTATCAGTTATCAGCACCAGTTGAAGCTTTTTGGAGGCTTCTTAATAGTTTAGTTTCTTAGCACTAAAGTTTATTTAAAAAATTATGATAACTCGTATATGTATTTATATATATCGTCAAAATAAGGTCAAATATTGAATTATAGTCTCTTACAAATACAATGGTAAAACAAGAATTGACAATTAGAAATATATTATTACGTACTTCTCAAAAAAAAAAATTCCAAACCATATCCTGTCAAAACAGATAAAACGCAACAAAATGCGGGTTATTGGTTAGCAACAATTGAACAGAGTAGGAAAAGGGAAGGAAAACCAAAATACTTACGTTGAACGAAATTGAACACCAAACAACAATAATAGCAGTCTTGTTATCTGTCTGTGGGTTTCCAAGGAATCAGGGGAGACTTGGTTTCCCGTTATTAGTAGTTAGTTGGGTGAAATGCCGGTTGTGAATTTGGTGGCTCAGGAAAAAAAAGAAGAAATGGCAGAGAAAGTACGTAGCCTAGGAAAACATGGGGACAGGTTCGTGGGTTCCTAAATCTGGGGAAGACTAGTTGTAGTTAACACCCCAATTATAGCAAATGTCTTTGGATGGAGGTCTTTGTGAGTTTAGACCATCAAATGTACTATAGATAGCATGTCTCGAAAAAAACTGGATGGTTGTGGTAGGCTAAAAGCAAGGTATAAAGAAAGGGGCATGGAAAGAGTGCTAATTGTCAGATTACAACCGAAGCCTCTTTTGTGGGGGGCCTCTTTATCTTGTACACCAAGAAAAAATATTGAAGTGAGGAGGGGGAAGAGAATGGCAGCAATGAGGTCCATCAGTACTAACGTTAAGTCTGTTGTGGCAACTGCCGTTCTCTTGTGCTTGATGATGGCTTCCTCTTGTGAGGCAAGTGCTCTGGATCATCCGGCTCGCAAGATTGGTAAAAAAAGAGATCCTACTGAAAAAGTCTTTAATGTCTTGAGCTTTGATGCAAAACCTGATGGTGAATACGACAATCAGATGGTAATGAAATTAACCCCCACCCCCCTCCCCCACTTCCATAATTAAAACCTTGCTAGCTAGCTCTTCTTTTCTTTATGTTTTTCTTTCCAACCACAACCATGCATCTTGTTTTATCATATATAGTTTGTATGAAACCCATCAAGATGTCTTAATTAACATTAATCTGGGTAACATTTACAAAACCAATGGGATATATCTATACATATACATAATGTATGCTAGCTATCAACTCTTGTAATAGAAATACTTCAGCTAATAATAATTTTGCATCAGAATTGCAGTTCTGTTTCATGATAGCTAGATAGCATGTCCTTTTGCAATTGGAAAAAAAAAAAAAAATCCTAGAGGGAACTAAGTGATGATGGGTTTTTGAATTGATCATATATATTATATGCATATATTGCAGGAGTTCATGCAGACATGGCTTGCCGCCTGCAAACATAAGGGAAAGGCAAGAGTACTTGTCCCCATGGGAAAGTTCGTCTTAGGGCCGGTGGTATTTTCTGGGCCATGCCAAACCGAGGGTCCAATTATTGTTCAGGTTGTAGGAACTGTCATGGCTCTACCTGATATTACTTCATATGAAGAGGATTTCTGGTTCCAATTCGAGAATGTTCACGGCGTAATCCTGACTGGGACTGGCACTTTTGATGGCCAAGGTGCCCAAAATTGGAAAGTTGTGGACAACTGTGGAGGCAACTGCGTACACTTGCCAATTGTAAGTCTCTGAATTTATACTACTTCTAACAAATGTCCTTGCATTGCAAAAACATCATCGTAAAACAACATTAATATTTATTGTCTTTCTGTTTGGTACTGCAGTCTATAAAGTTCATCAGGGTAACGCAAGCAATCGTTAGACAAATCACTTCCCTCAATCCCATGGGGTTCCACATTGGCGTTGTTTTGTGCGAGAACATCAGGATCAGGAACGTTAAGTTATATGCTCCAGGAGATAGCCCCAACACTGATGGCATCCATATAAGCCAATCCACTATGGTTAAAGTAGCCAGGAGTACAATTAGCACAGGTGATGATTGTGTTGGTATTATCCAAGGAAGCGTGGATGTTAGCATCAAAAAGGTAACCTGCGGTCCAGGACATGGCTTCAGGTATATATTCTTCTGCCATTTAGTACATACCTACCCTGCTTGATTTCTGGAACCTGAAATCATGATTTCCTTTCTTTTCTTGTTATGGTACCAAAATTCAGGATACATTTCTTGTCTGTTTTGCATTTCCTTGCTGGATGTCACCTAACCTTCTTTTACCTGTCCAAAACAGTGTTGGTAGCCTTGGAAAGTACAAAGATGAGAAGGATGTAAGACAGATTGTTGTGACAAACTGCACATTGAAGGACACTGACAATGGACTCAGGATCAAAACATTTGCAAATTCACCACCCAGTATGGCTTCAGATTTCACTTTCAGGGACATCATTATGGAAAATGTTAAACACCCCATCATTATTGATCAATTCTATGGAAGTAATTCCCACGAGGTCAATGTTCTTCCACATTATCCTTTACAACATATATACATATATATGCGGTCTTCCATCCTTGACAAATTTCAATAGAAATTCTAATCCCGTCTCTGCTTTCAGCCATCAAAAGTCAAGATCAGCGATATCAAGTTCATAAACATCAAGGGAACCTCAGTATCAGAAGTTGGAGTGGATCTTCAATGCAGCAAGAGTTGTCCCTGTGACAGTGTAGAAATGTCAAATATCGATCTGAAGTATGTGGGTCCTAAGAAAGCACCTTTCACCTCTTCTTGCACTAATGCAAAAATCAACTACAGTGGAGTCCAATTCCCACCGCCATGCCACTCTTAAGTGCTTGGAACTGGAACTGTACACTTCCCTGCTGATGGGTTCTTCTTCTCGATCGGAGGAAGAAAGGCAGTGGAGTGTTTTGGAACTACAGGAGACACAAAGCTACCTGGATAACATCATTTTTTAATTCGTTTGTGCACTAATGGTTGAGATTAAGGATGAGAGCCTTATTTTTTCATCTCATGCCTCTATTTACAGGCCAACTTGAAATTCAAGAGGGGGCTGCAAATTGTCAAGTACTAATCTGACCATTTTCTTTTTTTACCTCACAACTCTCGTCTTATTCGCTGATTACCAAGTGCAAATCATGTTCCTGACAGCTTAATTAGATAACTTATTCGTTTACAGTAGGGTATATCCAGTTTATATGCTTAAACCATTCGAGCAAATAATCCTGACATTCTAGGCTGGCCTAATTTTAGACGACAAGCTAGAATTTGGTTACTAACGATCAATAATTAACATGATTTAGCCTACAGCGTATGAAAAAACCCATAATATTACCTACTCACCGCAATGAACTAAAGCCTTTCATTAAACATGCATGGCAAAAAGTCTAATCCTCCCTATATCTACCTGATTATCGATCCATGAAGATTAAAATATTAGATAATAAAATCCTAGATGAAGATTAATGGAATGGCATATTTAGTCTCTATTCTCCCCTGCATATGATCTCCATGTGGTAAAGCTTCACATGATACTTTTTTTAAGATACATAGGTTGTTATTGCACAGAATTCGATCGTTTTAAGTACGACATTCAATGTAGCACATCTAACGTCTATAGCATCATCTTATTTGGGAAATACTTAGGCGATCTCAGACAATATCTTTACAGAAAACAATAAAAAGCGTTAATTATGAAGGGAAGAAAATAACAACAAAGAATCTTAACTTCAATAGTATCCGTTTAATTTCCTTGGTTATGTATATGCGGTATTATGGCCTTGTAACTGTCGGGGATATTGGTTAATTCACACTTTGTGCGCCTGTAAAACCCTTTCTCGTGTGTCCCTATCAAGAGTGACTTCGTTTGCTCCTGCGTATTATAAACATGTAACAGATTGAAGTCGCTGCCTTTAAACTGGCAATAACTGAGTCTTTCAACAGACAGGAATTGGTAAATATGCAAAATCTGTGTATCAACCCATGAACCGAGTAGTCCCTGCAATAAACCTTTTCTTTCTGGAAAGCAGTAACAAAAGATGTCTTTAATTCATGAAGTAATTTCTCTTCTAGCAGTAATAATAAAAGCAGCAGGCTCGCATCTTCTATCTAAATTGTTAAAACTGGCTTGAACAAGCAACTAGTAACTGATGAATAAATGAATGCAAGTTTAAGGTTAAGTTGAAACTCCACTTAGATATACTTCAACGTTACAATAAGGTACATTTGAAAAAGAAATTCTGGCTTAATGTAGCATTCATTTCTCTTCATTGGCTTAGATTATAAATTAGATCGAGAACAGAAAAGGGGTCTGAAAATTTGCAATTTGGCCGAAGTGGTACAGCACGCAAGTAACAAGTTAGCTAGCTCTACATCAGAAAAATACTCATAGCTAGCTAGCTGACACAGGAACATGAAGAGAATCACAGCATACTACATTTTTATAGCTTTTTCTACTACTTTTTTCCATGTGAAAAATTTAACAGCGGCAATTCCTACATGCTTTATTTGTGAATCACCAACCGAAGCTCCGGTACCTTCAGATGATGAGCTTGCACCAGCTTCTGTCGCATATGCCCCATCTCCTGAACCAGATTTTGAAATACCTGATTCACCTTCACCATCCCCTATGCCATTTGAAGGTGCAGATGGTGTTTTTGATGTCACTGAATATGGAGCAGTCCCTGATGAAGCAACAGAAAATAGTAAGGTGATGATTTCCTTCGATCTAGTTACTAGATTAAGTTCAGACTTGAAAGGTCATATAGCAATTTTAACAAGTTGCAATAAAGTGAGGGTGGAATTATTTCAGTTTGTCTTCTCCAAGAATTCATAACATGTCTTCCTTGCTTAGAACATAATGGTTATATAATCAATGGTGGCTCTACCTTTTTGTACTTTTTTCTTCAGGCATTCTTAGCAGCATGGGATGCTGCATGCGATCACACTGGGAACTCCATTTTCTACATACCCGAGGGCGTATTCTTAGTCGGCCCAGTGTCATTTTCCGGCCCTTGTCTCAACAACCAATCCCCTGACATAAAGATCTTTGGAACTTTGATGGCCCCGGGTAGCCTTGACGCCTTTCCGGAGTCTAACTGGATCGAGTTCAAAAATTTGGCCAACTTCAGGCTTACCGGAGGAAATGGGAAGCCAAATTTAGATGGCCAGGGTGCTGTAGGAGCCTGGAAGCAGAGTAGCTGCACTAAAGCTAGTAGATGCAGAAAGTTAGTCACAGTAAGTCCTGATTTCTTGGTGTAGTCCCTTAAAAATTGCAAAAAAAAAGAAGCAATCTTTATCCAGTTTGGAGTGTAAATTTTGCTTTACATGCTTATTGCAGTCACTGAAATTCAGTGGTGTTTCCAATGGGGAAATCAGCGACATTACTGTGATAGATAGTAAGGCCTTCCATATAGGTTTCCATGGCAGCAGCAACATTGTTGTCCAAAACATCACAATAACAGCTCCTGGGGACAGCCCAAATACAGATGGCATCCATGTAAGCCATTCTACCAACATCAGCATCACTTCATCAAAGATAGGAGTTGGTGACGACTGTGTCTCAATTGGACCTGGCAGCTACAACATCTCCATTTCCAACATCAAATGTGGTCCAGGCCATGGAATCAGGTAGCTACGATCGAACTCATCATATTGAAAATAATAGCACTTGAAATCAAATGTGTCAACAATGCATTTCCTGCTCTACATCATAACCTTCTGCAAATGGAGCTGGGAATAAATGCTAAAATCTTAAGAAACAATTGCTGTTGCAATATTGACAGTGTGGGGAGCCTTGGCAAATACAAGAACGAGGAGGATGTGTATGGGATTAGCGTCCGGAACTGCACGATCAACGGCACTCAAAACGGCATCCGGATAAAGACATGGCCAGGAGCTCCAATAAGCAGTGCTTATGACATGACTTTTCGGGATATTACAATGATCAATGTCTCAAACCCCATCATTCTTGATCAAGAATACTGTCCTGGACATAGTTGTAAGCTTTCAGAGGTAAGCAATCATCCATCCATCCATCCATCCGCATTTCCCATAAAACAGTTTCAGGATTAACAATTCCACACATAGAAAATGATCCTTCTCTTGTGTCTTTTCGAATCAACAGCCCTCACTTGTAAAGCTCCGAGACATCTACCTGAAGAACATCCAAGGCACTTACAACACACCATCAGCAGTCACTTTGCTGTGCAGTTCAAGTGTGCCCTGTGAGAATATACAGCTGGTTGGTGTGAATCTAACCAACATGCTGCCAACCAGTCGTCCTAGGGAAGGTCGCTTGAATGTGAAGGGCGTAGTTAATGGGTTGCTAGTTCTTAGCTCCACTTTCTAGTGTAGAAATAAAGAGATGATAATATGATTAGTTTGTTAGTCCTTTACTCCTTTTACTGTTCCAGGAATTTTATTTTTTTGGTTAACGAAGATGTTACAAGATTTTGGAATCTTATGATAACTCGGGTGCTAATTTTGAATTAAACCCTTTTCTCTCCCCTTTTTTTTTTTTTCACTCCAATTCTTTCTATATTCTTGTGCACATAATTTGTTGTTAGATGTAAAGAGAATTGACTCACCAAATAGATATTTTTCCAAAATAATGCATTGATTTAAAAATGTAGAATAAAGTCTTGTATGAAATATGCATTTTTTTCCAGCAAAATATTACACAAGAAAAACAGAAAAATTACTAATTGGCAACAATAAAGGCTAATTTCCAGTACCTAAAGATTATATTTTTACGGGTTTATTAAGCTTCTTTTCTAATTTTTTTTTCTAAAACTTGAGGCAAAACAAAAACAGGGAATAAAAAGCAGGAGGATATAGAAAATGCAAGAGTACCTACGAGGGAACACCTGGAGAGCTATCAATATATTATATGTCCCGGGTTCGGTAAGGCCTTGTCTAAAAGGGTATTTTACAGTAACGGCATCGTTTTGGCTCCCCAACCAGCAAAGCGAATTCAGGTGAGCTAAAACCTCTACATTTCCACAGATAAACCACATAAACCCAAATCCCAGGACCTAGACGACGACGACAACGACAACAGACAGCGATGGCGCTTCTCACAAGCAGGCGCAGTTTAGCGTCGCTGATTAATCGAACTCTCTCTTCCTATTCGTCATCTTCTTCTTCACTCTCTTCTCGTTCGCGCTTCGCTCTGGCTCTCTTAGACAAACCCGCACAGCTACTCCACCACATACCCGACCCGGTCAAACTCCCAGCGCGATTCGGGTCCGGCTACACGCCACTCAATGACCCGTCGCCCAACTGGAGCAACCGGCCCCCTAAAGAGACCATCTTGCTCGACGGCTGCGACTACGAGCACTGGCTCATAGTCTTGGAGTTCCCTAAAGACCCTAAGCCCTCCGAGGAGGAGATGATCGACGCCTATGTCAAAACCCTCACTGCCGTTGTGGGCAGGTATTGGGGCCTTTCTCTTATTTAGCTCCTTTTTCCTTTTTGGTTATTTTTGTGTTTTTGGGGGGTTTTTGTTTTGATGTGGTTATGGGTTGTGTTCTTTTTGTCACATTTTCAGTGAGGAAGAGGCGAAGAAGAGGATTTACTCGGTCTGTACGACGACGTATACTGGGTTTGGCGCTTTGATCTCTGAGGAGCTTTCCCACAAAGTCAAAGGTACTAAAATTTATGTCTTGTTTCTTTCTTTCTTCGTTTCATTAGGTTTTGGGAGGTTTTTGGTACCTTGAAGATTTTATGTTTGGTGGAATTGTTGCTATTTGTTCTAATGAATTGTGAAGGGTCTAGGGTTTAAGGGTTGGATTTATGGTGCCAAGTAATGGCATTTGTTTGCTATTGTTGTTGCTTGTGTGTTCAGGATTCGTCGATGAAGTTTGCTACTTGTTTTCCTTGTTGAGTCCAAAGCTTTGAATTTTAAAGTTCTGATTGTTTCTCTAATTCGCCTGATCTGTTGTCCTGTTTTGTGGCTGAATAGATCTGCCCGGTGTTCTGTGGGTGCTGCCGGATTCATATCTGGATGTTCCTAACAAAGACTATGGAGGTGAGTACTTTTTACCCTAGAGACAGGATTGTTAGTTAGTCCTATGTATCTGTTTATGAGTTCTTCCATGTCTGTTGTTGGTAATGTGGTTTTGGTTTGCTTGTCAGGGGATTTGTACGAGAATGGCAAGGTCATCCACAGACCTCAATATAGGTTTAACGAGAGGCAACAAACCAGGAACAGGCCTCGCCCCAGGTATGATCGGCGCCGTGAATCAATGCCTGTTGAGAGAAGAGAACCGATGCAAAGACAAGCCTGGGGCCAAGATCAGAGACAACCAATGCAGCAATCTCCTTCGAACGATGGCCAGAATTCAGCTCAAGGTGGAGGGAATGCCCACATAAACCAAGGACAATTTAAACAAGGCAATAACTGATAAACGTTATGTAGCTCCAAATTATAGACCAAATGTTGTTGTCCTCATTCTGATGGAGAATGACTCATATTACTGCTGTGGAATCTTTCAATGTGATCTAGCTTGTTAGCTGCCATTTGTGCAGAAAGGAGTGCCAGTGTATTCCTGTTTGCTTTCTAGAGGATTGTTCTCAATTTGCATTCATCCTCCTCCCTTGATCATTACCTGTCTACTTCACGTTTAATCTGTGGTTCATGGTTCATGTTTCCCTCGAGCATTACCTGTGTGGTTCATGTAATTGGCCCTCTCGGTTAAGTGCTTTCTGTTTTCTTTGATTCATATTTTCACTTCTTCAAACCAGCTCGTCACATTTGGTAACTTAAGTGCATCGGTCAAAACTGAAAACTGAGGATGTAAGGCATCAATTGCTGTTGGTTTTACTCTTCACATTTGCTTATCTCGTTATCTTTCTGCAGTCATCATCCATGGTCATCTTGTACCACGGTCCTAGTGTATGTATCTTTTGTTGGAGCCGCCAGCCTTCAACCATCCAATTACATGTTTTTTTTTTTTTAATTTCACTGTGTTTATAAGTTATCTCATCAGCTCAGTAATGCTTTAGTGCCTATATGAATTGTTATATAAATTGTACAATATGTATATCATTATTTTTAATTGGATTTAGTGATTTGTCTAATCCGTATAAAGAAATAGATTATTGTCCGACTCTCAAAAGAAAAAAAAAAGAATTAGATTATTGTCTTAATTCCATACATAACTTGCTCTATAAACATTTTTTCCATTAAACTTGTCACATAATGAGTGAAGAACTGGAGATAATAATTTTTGTTCAGTTTGTAACTTGCGTGATTGACTTTTTTATAATATTGAATTCATTCACTCACAACGAGTTACATAACATTAACTTAAAATTCTTCCACTTGTAACATGTGACCTTTTTATTGAATCGTTTACTTGTTACCTTGTCATTTTAAATTAATCTGCTGAATGACATTATGACATAACAAGTTGAAGTCATTTAAAAGCTTTGTCATTTCATGGAGTGCACTTTCGTACCACGACCGATCAAGGTGTTTCCTTGAAGATTCTTGAAGGCTACCTTCAGCGTTTCGCAAACCCGCAACCAAAATTTATTAGGATTGCGATTTGCGAGTGAATAATATATTATGACATAACAAATGGTATTGGATCCACAATGGGCTTCCACTTTCAGAAGCATACCCAAAAGGGACAAAAAAGAGTTTGTCCAAATTCTCCAAAAAAAAAACCCCGTTAACTTTCCTACAATACCCTCGTCAACAGAAGAAAACTACAATACAACTTGAGCTCCTTCCAGCTAAAAATAGTTGCCTCCAAAAATCAGAACCAAAGATCCAAAAAAACGTCCCACTCCCTCCTCACCTGTCTTTGTTGTCCCAACCTCACCGTCACCGCCACTCCAAAGCTTAAACGTGTAAAATATTTGTTCAAACATCATCTATCACCAAAACGTACCGTTCCTTCTCACCACCACCACCGGCAATCTCCTCCTCCTCCTCCTCCGATCTGTCTCACGCGGCTTCCTGATTAGGAAAGATCTCATTTTGATCCGATCCCATCACATCTTCCCTCACGAAATGAGCAACTTCAACTTCGATTTGGGGATTGGATCCGCCCGGCCCAAATCCCTCAACGATCAGAAGAAGAACCCTACCTCCTCCGGGTACTCTTCCTATTCCTATTCCTATTCATCCTCCACCACCACCACCTCAGCAACCCAGCCGAAGCCCTCGTGGCAACCCGGCAAGCCTTCGTGGACTCACCAACCCGCCCAGACCGGGTTAACCGGACCCACTTCCATGGTCGGGGATATCTTCGGCAAGAGCTGGGGCACCTCGGCTCCGGCCTCGGGTACCGGGATCGGGATCATGGAAAAGAACCCGAGTTTGTTCGGGGATCTGGTTACCTCTGCTATGGGGAAGGGAAGTAATAAGGGTAATACCAATGCTCCGTTGAAGAATGCTACTCCTGCACCTAATAAAACTGCTTATTCGATGGGGAATTTGGCTGATTCGTTGCCTAAGAACGGTAATTCGGCGAAAAGCCCGAATCTTGGAGGATCTAATGGTGGGTTTGGGGGTTATACCGGTGGGTATAGTGCTAGTAGTGGTAGTGCTAATGTTGGTGCTAATAAAGGTACTGCTAATCTTGGGGGTCCTGCGTTGAAGAGCATGAGTGGAGGTGGAATTGGAGGCGGGATGAGTGGAAATAATAAAGACCCTTTTGGTTCTTTGCTTGATTTCGGAGTAAAACCGAAATCAGGAAGTAGTCTTAATTCCGGAAGTAAAGATGGTAAGGCTAATGTGGGTAATGATGCATTTGGTGAGTTTCAAAATGCTGCGAATTCTAGTGCAGCATCAGCATTTCCATCGGGTGGATTTGGTGCGAGCAATAATGATTTCATGGGAGCAACTTCTGGTTCTAATTCAAACTTTGATGATTTTGGTATTCCAAACAGCGCCTTTGATTCTCAAAAGCAGAAGCAGCCTGCTTCTGCTCCTGCTCCTGCTCAGAGCTCAGCTGGTGATCCACTTGACATGTTCTTTACGCCATCTTCTGGAGGTGCTGCAACGGCATCTGGAGGAATGGGAGGGCAGCAGTTTAATGAAGTGGATGATTGGGGATTGAATTCAGATTTCGGAGGAGGTGATGTACATGATGCGGCTGGTGGCACAACTGAGCTTGAAGGGCTCCCTCCTCCGCCAGCTGGAGTGAGTGCTTCTACAGCAAAGAGCAAGGGCATGGACAACCAAAAGCAGGGGCAGTATGCTGATGCCATTAAGTGGTTGTCTTGGGCTGTGGTACTTCTTGACAAAACAGGTGATACGGCTTCCACTATGGAGGTTTTATCTTGCAGAGCTTCTTGTTATAAAGAAGTAGGAGAATATAAGAAGGCAGTTGCTGACTGTTCAAAGGTATACTCATGTCCTTCTTTTTGCTTGATGATTTCTAATATCATTTCCTTATTCACTAGTATTGCCTTGTATCGTTTTCCCTTGCTGTTTTCTTAAATGTAATCTTCATTTTTTTGTGTTTAGTAGTGTAAGACATTTTCATTTGTGTGCTTAATAGCACAAATATCAAAGATGTTAGGGTCGTTCAGCTATTTGCTGTTTATTGCACAATTAGACCTCCAAAAGATCCAGTGATAGTGGTGAATTAGTTCTGAATGATTTTGCTAATGGACTGTTCGGTGCAACTCTTTAGGTAGCCTATTGTGTTCCATGCCTTGTTTTGAACTGTCAGTCTGACAGTGTTTTGTGAGGCACTCTAACTAGAGGTATCTCTGGTTGAATCTATAAAGGTCAAAACAAGCGAAGTCCTACAGCAGGTAAGCAGGTGCATACTTGAAGCCAGCAGCTTTCGTCATAACGAAACCTGGTTGTGCATGTGGGACAATGATTGTGCACACTCTCTCTTGTTAAATTTTTAGCCTGAGAAATGTGATTTTCGTGATGAAGTTTTGTTCCCAAATTATCAGTGAAATTGTGGATAACTGTGCCAAACATCTTGTTTTTTCTTGAGAATTTCATGGCCCCATCTGTGTTTTTTTGTAGGTGCTTGAGCACGACGATGCAAATGTATCCGTCCTTGTACAGCGAGCACTTTTGTATGAAAGCATGGAAAAATACAAACTTGGGGCAGAAGACCTGAGGACAGTTCTGAAGATCGATCCGAGTAACAGAGTTGCAAGGAGTACCGTCCATCGGTTGGCGAAAATGGCAGACTAGAAACAGAGAGGTCCTGAAACTTGTATTTGAATTTTAGTTTCTTTACTAAGAGGTTGGTGATTCCCCTATACTAAATTTTGTGGGAACAACAACATTTTGGTTTTACACATGTATTTGAATTGATAATTGTCCCTTGCGTGCACAATATCTTGAATGTTATTTCTGTTCTTCATCATCAGAAATGTTGTTTTCAGGAGATTTTGGA
Source organism: Turnera subulata (assembly GCA_028386065.3). Taxonomy (NCBI): domain Eukaryota; kingdom Viridiplantae; phylum Streptophyta; class Magnoliopsida; order Malpighiales; family Passifloraceae; genus Turnera; species Turnera subulata. The sequence goes on from JAKUCV010001823.1 coordinate 68,331, forward strand.
ATCTGTAATGGTACACTTTGAGTGTGTAATGCGGAAAAAGGAAAATCTAAATGGGTATATCACCTCTTTTCTTTTCTTTTTCTTTCAGTGCTGTGTTAATCATCAACATGTTAGTGCTTTTTAAGTTCTTCACTTTCATGTTGCCATTAGAGTATGTGCTTCTATTGGAAAAGTTTAACCATAATGGTTTTTTTTTTTTCAATCAAGTTTAACCATATTGGTTGTGTGTTTGCCTTATTCTCAGTCATGATGTTCAGAGTCCCCTGTTTTGTCCTAAAACTGAGTTTGGATGACCAAAACTTCCCCATAATACTTTTGAATTCCGACAACAATTTATAGCAACAAAGTTTTGTCCTAAAGATGATAGATTTGGCGCTAACAGCGTTAACAAGAGTGTGATTATCTTTATTATAGTGGGGACAGCACCGACCATTCCACCATCATTCCTAGTGGTCACTGGTCAGTATGTGTTCATCTATTTATGTGGTCAGTGGCCGACGATAATGTTCTCAAGTATGGGCTTGGAACCGGAAAGCCCTTCCCTCTCTTGGGGGTGGGGAAGACCCTCCTTAATGAGGATCGGCCTGTGGTCCGAGCATGTGTATGGTAAATGGGTGACTGCTGCCTCTGTATTTTTAATGCGCCAAGCATCATTGCATAGGAAATGATCTAACCTCGCTTGATCTCCTGCCCTCTTCCATGTGAAGTCCCCACAATTAGACCCCAGATCAATTAGTTTTGCCTCAAATATACATTGCTGAAATGCCACATTTGCCTTCCCCTGCCTCCCTAGACGGTCCTTCCGTTCAAGACCTTCTAGGATTGCGTTGAAGTCCCCCACTAACAACCATGGTTCTGTAATTTCCTGTGATAAAGCCTCTATATTCCTCCAGCAATAATTTCTCCAACCGGCCTGCGGACTTGCGTAAACTGTTGAGAGCAAGAAAGAATCTCTAGCTTTGGTGACACGAACATGTAGTATCTGGGTGTGATTATATAGAACTTGCACTTGGACATGGTACTCATTCCAAAGTAGCCAGATACCTCCTGCAAAGCTTCTAGCTTCTATTCGGTGGGAATGAGAAAATCTGAGCCTTCTTATAATTCTTGCTGCTTTTCCTCCACTCACCCTCGGCTTCATGATAATGGCAACCCCTGGCTTATGGATTGAGACTAACTCCCTAAAGGTTCTGGAGGACCTCTTTTTCGCCGCTCCTTGACAATTCCACGATAACACTTTAAACATTAATATCAGTGGGCAAGGAGGTGTGGCTTCTGCTACAAAGTCACTGGTCGAAGAAGGTAGTGGCCTCCCCCACTACCTCCTCATCCATCAAATCCGAGCCTTCTTGGCCAACATAATCTTCAGTCCCTGAAACAGTACCCACCTTATTCACAGTCAAATCAATGATATCCATTGGCTGAGGTGTGTTTTGGTGGTTAGGTGTTTGGGCTGGGTCGGGTGGTTTCTCCAACGGGGAACTAGGGGTTTTGGTGATCAATGGGTTAGGGGAAGGACCTTTATTAGAAGATGGTGGTATTGGTGGTTGGGGAGTGTGATAGATGACCCGGTGGCCCTCCTCTAGTAGAGCTATAGCAGAATGTGTAGGATAGGGATTATTAACTGGAATGGCAGAGGCTCGTGGCACAGCTGGGATAACAATGGGGTGCTCTGGAGATTGGGATGACTGGTGGGAGACAATACCAGAAGAGGCCTGAGATTGATTCTGATACGGGCCGTTGGAGATATCAAACAGTGGGACTCGGGGATTGTTGGCTTTGGTAATTCCTTTTTGGCCTTTCTGTGATCTCGGCCCCCTGCTGGCTTGGCTTTGTGGGTTTTTGGAAGGGTGTTTCGCTGCTTTAGAGGCCTGAACGGCCGACCCCCGGGATATTTTGATCTGACTGGTTTCTTTGGTCGGTTGGATGCTAACTTCTGGGCTCTGTACGGGTAGAGTGGACTCATCATCACCAAGTGCTGCAAAGCTGTTCTGGTAGGCTACCGGGGCTGCATTTGTTTTGGGACCCGATCCATCTGCTTTGGATGACAAAGCCTGCCCATCAGCCTGCCTTTTGGCAACACGTCTCGCCCGACGGGGAGCATTCAACCATTCCCCTAGATCCTCCCTCTGCTTCATAGGTACCGGGGTGGCTCTATATGAACTTGCTTCATCGTGGTTCTCTAATTCAGCACCAGACGCCGGTATGGCTGTTTGTGCAGTGTTTGCCTTAAATGAAGGACACGCCAGAACACTATGCCCAACCCTGCCATAGGTTGTACAAATTTGGGGCAACCCCTCATAGATGACTTTGATCTCCTCACCATCTAACGTGATTTTCCCCTTAAGTGGTTGCGTTAAATCAACGCAAACAGCAACCTTGGCGAATTTACCCCTCGAGGGGTTGTCCGAGTTCTGCTCAAGCTTCACTGTTCTCCCTACCCTGTTACCCATGGCTCTCAGGATCCTAGAGTGATATTTTTCAAGAGGAAAATCCTAGAATCTGACCCCAAGTGGCTACCTTTTCAATTCTATCACTGGTTGCACGAAATGAGGACGACCATGGCTGTACTGAGAGTACATGGCCATAGATAGTCCATGGTCCATCCAACAAGGCTCTGAAATAGTCTGTTTCTTCCCAAAAACGCACAGCATAATAGTTGTTATCCAAGTCAATTACTTTAAAAGGCGCACCTGGTTTCCACAGTGTGTGAATCTTGGACTCCAGTGTGCGAAAGCCGATTGGGCGGCCTAGGAGTTTAACAACCACCGTCTTCTCCCACGGTTTGTTAAGTCTGGCGGCGAACTCTGGCGACAGTTCCACTACTTCTTCACCATCAACTTCTCGGACGATAATGTCACCATCTTCATAAGCTGCTTCCTCCTCCCACGCCCATGGATCGGAATTGTTGGGGGCTGCAGCGTCGTGGGTCAATTTCTCCTTGTACGAGATTTTTGGCTCCTCCATACTAACCTCCGCTACCCCTGTATTGTGAGGCATCGAGCTCTGATTCACAGGTTCTGGATTTGGCCCGGTCGGCATAGTAGGATGAGGCGTTGCAACTGGCACTGCCCCTGCCGTGATTACCCCGTTATCTTCCTCTACTCGAATATTCTTTATCTTTTCTCGGCAGGGGCGGATATAGGGGGGGCAAGCCCGCCCTAGATTAAAATTCTTATGTAAACTTATGGTAAATTTTCACAAATCAGGTGCTAGCTCAATGGTTTGGCCCCCCTTAATTCACACACCACGTTCAAGGTTCGACCTAAATTTCCTGGATCCGCTCCTGTTTCTCGGGTATATCCTGCCTTTATGTTTAGATCTTACGTAAGTTGACCTTTATCGATGAGTGATTCTCGAGTAAGAACATTTGCATAGGAAATATCTTGCACTTCAATGATTCATCAATCATTAAAAAGTTAGATAAAATAAAACAGTTGTAGAGGTAATGGTGCCAGTTCATTTGTCTGACATAACCTTTGGATTTGGCTGCATAAAGCATGTAACAATCGTCGTCAGATGGAAGCACCATCGGTTACGAAAGTGATACATGACTGACGGAGTAAAGACCCTGCTGCGTCTTGGGCTGGAATATCTCTAGTTCCAATCTTCGTATTAGGCTATAATCTAATACGAATGTGGAAGGCCCATGCCAAGGTCCAATCTTACCTGCTGCAATCTTTTAAATTCGAAGGCCCATGTTAACGAAGTTAAATATAGATTAGATATTTGTAGGAAAGTATTCATAAATTTAACATATACTACCATACAAACAACTCATATAATTAGTATGTGGAAAGTTGTAAAAAATATTCAATACTGTCCAACCATAATCTCTGTCAGAAACAAAGATTGTTTGTAAGATTTATTTATGTACATGCAATAAATGTCCTATCAAGATTTCTTGTGGGAAGCAGGAAAAATATTGGAAGGGGGATCCATGGTTTTGCCCACTGGCAAAATTGCAGAAAATAAGAAAACGTTATCTTAAACTGCTCGCTTGTTGGAGCGGCTAGGATTTTTGGTTGATTTTTTTACAAGTACATTAATTGCTTCCTTAGCTGCCGGATGCAAAAATTTTGTGGCACCACTCTGAAAACAAAAACGTGGTCCAAATGACAGTCTTGAAGTTCTACATCACAAAATTGATCTCTTTGGATTTATTTATTTAACTTAGCTCATCAGATTATTGCATGTAAGAATTAGCCTTAGTAATTTTTAATTCCTTCATGTAAGGCTGTGCATTTTCTAAGCAAAAGTCCGCGTATATGTGCAAATAATATAGCTCGGTCCTGAGTCCTGACCTGAATTCAAATATACGTTGTGTGGCCCAAAATCTAGCTATATTTCAGAAGCGGAAGAGACAACAACGTAGCAGCTAAGCCATGCCTGGAAAATAACAAAGATGAACGATGACAATGATAGGGAAACCCAAGTTGGACCAGCGCATTACTTCATATGACAGAAGAGAAGAGAAGAGAGGAAGCACAATAAAGGTGTGTGCGTGGGTTTTGTCTCATGGCAAGAGGCCACATGAGATGTTAGGAAGGCAGAAACAGAAAGTGTTCCTTTGCCATCTTTGCTCTTCTTAGCTGTTTCCTAAAAGCCTGCAAGAAACGAGCCATCCCTGCATGATGCAAACATTATCCCTTCTTCTGTGAACTCATCCTTACTTCATTTCCTTCAAGGAGATTAGAAGAATATATGGCGTCTCAATGTGGACATGCTCGTGGCTGTGTACGGTTCTTGTTTTTTTGGTTCTTGGTGTGAAGTAAGAGTTGAAGGGCTAATCAATGGGCTTTGCTCCCAGTTTTTCTTGCAGCCCGAGCTACCTTTTATGCAACTACTAACAGAAAAGTCTGAGAAGGTTGTGTCCTTATTGGTCCCAAGTTTTTTTGGCTTGTCACTCTTTTTTGCTTTTACCCAATTCTGCATCTGGCATATTAATTTGATCCACATGACTTAAAAGGAAAATTTAGAACACAATTTCACTACATGTGATCTCAAGCCATCATTAAGAAAGGAAAAACAAAGGAATATTAATCCTTGAACATCTGCCACGTAAAAAATTTATATCATTCCATCCGTAATAACACATAACAACATAAATATCAGAATCCACAACACCTTCCTGGTTCAGATTGTAGTTTTACTCAATCCACAGGTCATTTAACACCAGTATCATTCCAAAGTTGAGCAAAACTACAAAACACCACTAGCCATGGCGGTTTCAGCTTTGGTGTCCTTTTCTTGAGCAACTGCTGACATGCGTTACACACACAGTCCCAGACCCAGAATTACATAACTCATCAAAAAACATAAACAAAAGAGAAAAAAAAAACACACAATTCACTGTCCCTAAACTTCCCATCAGAATCAGCCACCCAAACATTTACACAACCCACTTGTTTCACTAAAAGGTTTTACTGGCCCCCACAGCATAATCTCACGGCCAATATCGAACACAAACAAAGTATGTGGATCCCATCACATGCCTTCCTCTGCCCTTTCACCACTAGGGATGGCAACGGGGCGGGGAATGTGCGGATAGAGGAATACCCGCCCCATCCCCGTGACTTAAAACTCTCTCCATCCCCATCCCCATCCCCATCCCCATCCCCCGTTGCGGGGGGAATTTTATCCCCATCCCCGCTTCCCGCAATCCCCATGGATTCCCGCGGATCCCCACGACTCAAATTATACATTTTAAATTTTCATCACTTCAAAACTTGAAAACTTGAAATTTAGCTCCAAGCAATTACAAAATACACTAGTGTCATTACAAAATATATATTATTATCTAAAACTATATATTACCACCAAAAGATTCAAATCCAATCAACCCTAGAAAGGAAAATAAAATAAAATAAGTGAATTGAAGTGAACTTATAGTTTATATTATATTATCTTTTTACCTTTTATTACCTTTTTTTTTGTTTTATACTTGAACAAAATGGGTAAAAACCCAAACTTGAAATATATATATTTGTATATGGAGTAACTAGAAGGGTAAAATCGTTACTTAATATTTTTGCGGATCCCCGCGGGGCGGGTACTATGATCCCCATCCCCATCCTCAAATTAGTCTCGGGTTGAAAATCCTCCCCATCCCCATCCCCATCCCCATCCCCACGGGTCCATAATCGCCCCCATCCCGTCCCCACAGCGGGGAATCCCCGCAGATCCACGCGACAATGGGGATTTTTGCCATCCCTATTCACCACCCCTACACCTAATTTTTTCCTGCCTTTTGCAAATTTCCATTTTTAGGCTGATCTCCTCTTCACCGTCTGATGAAACTAGGAAGACGACAAACCTGACCCCACCTAACGTTTTATTAGCAAAAAAGTTTTGTCTGCTTGCCATTACATTGGCTGTAACCGTCACCCTATAAAATAACTAGACCGCCTCCCTTAATATATACAAACCCCCCATGTCTCTCTTCTTTCTCCATATTAATTCCACTCCCTCTCCTTCGTCTTCATCATCCTCCTGACAACAACATGTGTGGAGGTGCCATCATTTCCGATTTCGTTGCCGTCAAACGTGGCCGGAAGCTGACCGCCGAGGACCTCTGGTCCGAGCTTGACCCTTACTCCGACCTCCTTGGCTTGGGTTGCCCTAGCAGCAATGTTAATAATACTAATTCCAAAGACTACTCGTCATCATCATCCAACCAGTTTGATGCAATGGTTCATCATCACAGCCCAAACCAACCCACCGGTAAAGTTTCTTTCTTTTTACCTTTCTCCAGATTCTTCCACTGAAAAAAATAAAGGGTAGTTGTTGAAATTTGTTTCTTGAAAGTGGGTGATCTTAAAATCCGAGCCTTTATGATTTTTTTCTCTGTTGCATGTTAATGATATCGCTACTCAAAAGTACAGTGCCTTTTTCCAGTTCTTTTGGCTTATGAAAACAATAAATCCCTGATGGGTTTTTTGCAGTGACAATTGAGGAAAAGTCTGATACTGATCAAAAGGAAGTGAAGAAAAAGGCCCCGAGACCAAGAAAGAATGTGTACAGAGGAATAAGGCAAAGGCCATGGGGGAAATGGGCAGCTGAGATTAGAGATCCCCACAAAGGAGTCCGTGTATGGCTAGGTACCTACAACACAGCCGAGGAAGCCGCCAGAGCTTACGATGAAGCTGCCAAGCGCATCCGCGGCGACAAGGCCAAGCTCAACTTCGCCCGCCACCCACCACCGCCGGCGGAACTGTCTCCAGCTCCACCGGCGAAGAGGCTCTGCTTCACGGCTGCTACTCCGGAGATCACCTACAGTCCTCCTCCTCCTCCACCCCCCCAACAAAACGCTTATATGGGTTTTGGGTATGAGAATATTGGAGGAGCCGGGTCCGGCGAGTTTCATGACCTGAAGGAGCAAATCTCGAGCCTGGAATCGTTTCTTGAGCTGGAACCCGAAACTAATTATAAGGAGACCACCCGGGTGGGTGGACTCGGTGGCGAATCGGACAACTCGGCCACCACCGACCTGTGGATGCTGGCCGACCTCGTGACGCATCATCAGAGGAATCCACTTATTTATTAGTGAAACTATTGTACTTTTATATATTACTACTGCTTTTACCTCTTTTTTTTTTACATATCATCAAACTTTTCAGTGTGGTTTATGTGTCTTAATTTTCTATATGAAAAAGAACGAAAAATAGTATGGTTATGTTTTTGTGGTGGGGGCAATAGTATGTGTTGTTGTTAATGTTTTTGTTTTTAATCAGGTGATGTGATTATGGTTTCGGTGATGCCGCCGTACATCCTCTTTTGTGTTTTTACGGTAATTACCTGTAGTTGCGTGCACCTGTTTTGTCATGTAATGCTGTACTATTGAATTTGTTTTGAATAAAGGCCAATATGGGTTGTGTTCTTGGTGTTGTTTAGTATATTAGTGGAGCATTAGAATGTTTAATTTGGTTAATCAAAGTTGATTAATTACGAGGACGCATGCATCTTCTAGAACATATAGGGGGATATATGATTGGGTGTATAGCTAGTACGTACGTGATAGGCTTATATTTTATGAGCTAAAAAAAAGATAGCTGTTTGTATTTCATGGGAGGTATTGTGAGAAGCATTTTTTTGAGTTTATGAACACCACCATTTTGTGAATTAAAGATTCTTGTTTTTAAGCTTATCACCAATACTAAATTTTAGTCTGCTGCAGCTACCTGGGAGAAGCTAGCCTCATTTCCTGTGCTCAGGAGCTGGCTGCTACAGTTGATAGTCCATGGGTACTGTAGACCCATCATTGGATTTCTGGTTACTATGTATATGCATGTCTATTCACTGGAAAATGATAACTGTGTTCAGGATTTGCGCCAATAACTCTTGAGAAGTGTAGAATGACGGATTGATCTAAATTAATACACCACCAAGAAAAAAACAAGGGAGGCTGGGATAGTATACAAGATTAAAGAGAAGTCCATATGTTTGGAGGAGACTTCGGTCCACCATTATGTAAAAAGTACATCCATAAATATGTCCTTCAAAAGTTCAAATTTTAATTTCCAGTTCAGATTGTCATAATCTCTGACGTAGTAGAGTACTGAGTATAAAACAGAAAACTCAAATTGCTAACACCAAGTGATTCATGATAAAGGAGAACGTAGCTAGAAAGTGTAAAGTGTTCGAACAAGAAAATATCATGCTTTTTTTTATTAGAAGAATATGATTCGACTTTACGTTTAGCCCCAGGAACTGGTTAGTTATAGGGCCAGCTTTCCTCGTTTCCTCCGCCATTGAGATGCTAAAGGCCATGGAACGATTATTTGCCCAATGTAGCATTTTTGTTATCTAGCTAGCTATAGCCAGCCTCAGACTTTATGTATATGTATATGCATTGATAGCCAGTGCCCTATACTTTGGGAAACGATTGCTTTGTGAATTATGCGTAAAAATATCTGTATGAAAGAAACTTCACTTCACCTAAACCTTGGACCTTGCTTAGCTCTCATCAATGGTGCCAACGTGGAAATGCTAATATATTTTTTTTTTGCCTGTAAGAAACATAGCATCAACTGTATTCATCATAATAGAGTCTAATAATATAAGATTCTATTAAACATGGTTCTTGTATTATTTTTCTTCTACATTATGTATTTGATTGCAGGCTTGTGGCCTCCATATTTTTTTTTTCCGAGAAAAAAAAAAGGCATCAGTGGTGCCATCATCGCCCCGTCGGTCCAGGTCCAGGTCCCGGTTAATACCGGTTACATCCTAGCATTAGACCTTTCTCATAAGAGAGACCGCGCACCGAAGGCACCAGCGGACGCCCTCGACATGCCAACCCAATAATAAATATTCAGCATTCTCACTCATAAAGAACCAAAGCCTTTGGCCCTTTGCCCTATTCCCCCCACCACATAAGGGTGTGGTCATTGTGTCTTTTTGTTTTTTTTTTGTTTTTTTTTTCAAAGTAAATCAGTATTCTGTATTCAAGCGTAATAACTAGACCTGGCAAAACGGGTATTGACACGACAACCCGACACGAACCCGACACGAAATTAGCAGGTATAGGTCAGAGATTTTCAACCTGTTTAGTTAAATGGGTCGACACGACACGACACGAAAATTAGCAGGTCAGGTAGCGGGTTGACCCTCCAACCCGATGGGTACCTGTTTATGACCCGATTATATTTAAGGTATAAATACTTTCCTGATTCAATACAAGACTTATTCAATATTTAAGGCCAAAGTTACCAAAATTATTCAAAAATAATTTTACAAATGCTTTAAAATATTATTACAGTATGATTCTACAATTTATAATTTTATTTAATATGTAAGTAAATCTAATTATATGCCTATTTGCCTAAAAAATACAACGACTTGTGCAAAATTGAAAATTTTCAAATTAATTTTTAGGCTTGTTAGACTTAATAGGTAACCCGCGGGTCAACCCGAACCCGACACGATAATAAACGGGTTGGACACGACACGACACGATTATTAAATGGGTTGGGTCGGGTTGAGGAATTAGAACCCGTTTACCTGTTCAACCCGACACGAACCCGACACGACAACACGAATTGCCAGGTCTAGTAATAACTTTTAATTTAATCGACAACAGGGTAATGTTTGACTCGCAATAGATTTCACACTATGGCTTGTGCCCTCCACACGCCAATCGAATAATGTATCCCTGAAAAGATTATCGAATGTCAAAATTAATCTATCATTCGACAAGAAAAATAAAAAATAATCTAACACTCAGAATAAAGAATTGCCACTAGAATCTAATACCCAGGGCCAGGCAAATGCAAATGATTTAATCACTTGCATATGTTAAAGAAGAAGCAATTAATATACTTTTGTCGTGACAAAGAAAGGTGCATGAACCGAACCTTATGTGCATCTCCATTGCAAGTTGGTGGAGTGGGGCATTTCATTAGAAAACGTAAAAGATAGCTTCTGGAAAACGAAGATATTAAACTTCATGATCGCATAATCTCCGGGACTATTTACACATAAGAAATTGGAGGATATATATGTATGGATTTTACAGGATTATGGTCATGTCATCAGCTGACTCAGCCCATTAAACGACAGAATCGGTACGATTAATTTGTTTTTTATGCGAAGAAGACTGGGTGCAATTTATTTGTACAATATGACACAATCAACTTGGTTGTATAGTTTGCAGAACTTTCTTCTCCTCCACAATAGCCACTAACTTCCTTCATCAACTTGCATATACGCGCATCCAGCCCCCACCTTATAATTATCCACAATACACTGTGGAGAGCAATAAGAACCTGCAAAATATCTAAGCAACCGAATCAACCAATTCAATGCTAGGTACAAGGATATGTCCCCCTTATGCGTCCGAAATTTCTAACATACGTCAATGATATTCATAAACCAGAAACGGGAAAGCTATAGCTGGTAGCATGCACTAGCTATAGCAATAATTTAATCGTTGAACATCCATGCCAACAGGCATGGATATTATGACTTGTGGGCATAATAATTGTACAGACGCTTCATTGGATGTGATCAACAAAAGAGTTGTACGTTTACTGACCTAACCAAAGCTATAGCTATAAAATGTCGATCCTGACAGGGTAATAATTAATCGAGTGCTCACTCTTGGCCATCCTAACCTAGTTATAGTGAGTGATTATAGGTATATATTGTGGTTGTGAAGGAGCTGGCTGTTGAAATAGTGTGGTGTGTTTGTATCCCACTTCTTGTAAAAAGTGAGAGTGAGGGATTGGAAAAGGTTATAAATAAGATCCTTCACATCCTATTGAAACCATCCTAAAATTTGAGTACATTGTATCCTAACAATTGTACTAACTCTTCTCCTATTAAAAGAGCAGTGCTTCGGAGACGTAGGCAAAATTGGCCGAACTCCGTCATCAATTTTTTAGTGTGTCCTTCTTTTATTATTCCACCTTTATTTTCCGCATTTGTTTATTTGTTTAGTATTCAACATTGGCCGGCTAAGCCGCCTTATCTCTTTGTTGGCTGGCAAACCTGCCTTGTTCTATTTGTTGGCCGGCTAAGCCGCCTTTTTCGGGTATAGGTTGTGAATTAAAATACTGTGCAAGTGAATCCTGTCTAGGAGACTGGGTTTTAAGTGAACCACTGTTCCTCCAGTCTTTCCTAGGGATTTATCTTGGGATGATAATTCTGTCTAAGGAGATAGGTTAGGCCATCTTTCCTGATAATTATCGAATCAGTTCAATTCACTAGTTTGTTGTAGTGGGAAATTTACCCGAGTTTCCCCAACAAGTGGTAGCGGAGCCAAAGGTTCGTCCTTTGGGCTATTTGAAATTGTTGAATACTATCTTTTGATTTTGTAATGGCGGAAGCAGGTTCAAAATAGGCTACATCAGGTACACAGTCAGGAGAGATGGCTTCCACATCCAGATGGTCGAGGATCCCAGTATCTAGTTCGAAGCTTGCTGTGGAGATATTTGATGGTACCGGTCATTTTGGCATGTGGCAGTGTGAGGTCCTTGACTCGCTATTCCAGCAGGGACTTGATGTTGCTATTGAAGAAGAAAAACCTGACGATATCAATGACAAGGAGTGGGCCGACGTAAACAAGTTGGCATGCGGAACAATTCGATCGTGCTTGTCCAGGGCGCAGAAATATGCTTTCAAAAATGAAGTTTCTGCACACAAACTGTGGAAGACATTGGAAGACACTTTGTTGAAGAAAAGTGGTCAAAATAAGCTTCTGATGAAGAAGAGATTGTTCCGGTTCGAGTGTCGACCAGGTTCTACGATGAATGAACACATTACTCTGTTTAAAAAATTAGTAGCAGACCTGTTTAATTTAGATGTTATATTTGAAGATGAAGACTTGGCTTTGATGCTGTTATCTTCTCTTCCCGATGAATTCGAGCACCTGGAGACTACTTTACTTCATGGGAAGGAGAATGTATCATTGGAGGCTGTATGTTCTGCTTTGTATAGTCACGAGTTGAGACATCAAGATAAAGTGAAGAACAAAGCACCTGCAGCAGATGAAGTCTTAGTGGCTAGAGGACGACAGCAAGGCCAGTTAAAGAGGAGAAGAGAAAGATCCAAGTCGAGAAGCAGAGTTGCCAAAGATGAATGTGCCTTTTGTCATGATAAAGGGCATTGGAAGAAAGACTGTCCCAAGTTGAAAAAGAAGGGAAAGACTCCACAAGATGCAAATGTTGCAGAATGCAAGAGTGATGCAGAGTCAGACACTTCTTTAGTTGCTTCACCTTCAACATCACATGTTGATGAGTGGATTTTGGATTCTGGTTGCAACTACCATATGTGCCCCATTCGGGAATGGTTCTTTGACCTTGAAGAGCTCAATGGCGGGGTTATTTTCATGGGCAACGACAATCCATGTAAAATAGTCAGGATAGGTTCAATCAAGCTGAAAAATCATGATGGATCCACCAGAATTTTAAGAGATGTTCGATATGTTCCAAAGTTGAAGAAGAATCTCATTTCTTTGGGGGCCTTAGAATCAAAAGGCCTAGTTATCACTATCCGAGATGGAATTCTTAAAGCAACATCAGGAGCATTGGTGATGTTAAAAGGTGTGAGGAAGAATAATCTGTATTACTATCAAGGTAGTACAGTAATTGGGGCAGTTGCAGCAGTAACTTCTGGAAGCAAGAAGGATGCAAAGGCAACGAAGCTGTGGCATATGCGTTTGGGACATGCTGGTGAAAAATCCTTGCAGATTATTGCCAAACAGGGATTGTTGAAAGGTACGAAGACTTGCAAATTGGAATTTTGTGAGCATTGTGTTTTGGGAAAGCAACGAAAAGTGAAGTTTGGCACTGCTATCCATAATACCAAGGGGATTTTGGACTATGTGTATTCAGATGTGTAGGGACCTGCCAAGACTCCATCTCTTGGAGGTAGACACTATTTTGTCACTTTTGTTGATGATTTTTCCAGAAGAGTGTGGATGTTTACAATGAAAAAGAAGGATGAAGTGCTTGGGATTTTTCTTAAATGGAAAGCTCAGGTTGAGAATCAGACAGGAAGAAAGATTAAAGTTCTCCGAACAGACAATGGTGGAGAATATACAAGTGATCCTTTCTTTAAGATATGCCAAGATTGTGGCATAGTTCGGCAGTTCACAGTCAGAAAAACACCACAGCAGAACGGGGTGTCAGAGCGTATGAACAAGACATTAGTGGAGAAAGTTCGTTGTATGCTATCTAATGTTGGGCTAGGCATAAATTTTTGGGCTGAGGCTGTGAAATATGCTCAACATCTTGTTAATCGGTTGCCACATTCTGCTTTAGGTGGCAAGACTCCTTTGGAGGTATGGTCTAGAAAACCTGCTACAGATTATGATTCTTTGAGTGTGTTTGGCTCCACTGCATATTACCATGTGAATGAATCAAAGATAGATCCACGAGCAAAGAAGGCTCTATTTATGTCTTAATGCTGGAGTGAAGGGATACCGTCTTTGGTGCCTAGAGGCAAAGAAGACTATTATCAGTAAGGATGTTACCTTTGATGAATCTGCCATGTTGACTAAGGTAAATCTAGAAGAAGCTGGTGGTACTTCACAGCAGGTGGAGTGTGTATCAAAGTAGGTGGAGTTTGAGCCTACTATGGTGATCCCAGCTAAGAGCACCAATGGTGACTCTCCATTAACAGAGGAAGAGTCAGATGAAGAAGAGGTTCCGGCCCAAGAATCTACGCAGCAGTTCGAGTCAATTGCCACTAGTAGACCGAGACGAGAAAGGAGAAAACCAGAACGTCTCATTGAAACGGTGGCCTATGCACTTCCAATCGTTGATGATGTTCCTTCCACTTTTTCAGAAGCCATTCAGAGTTCTGAAAGTAGCAGTTGGAAAGAGGCAATAGAGGAGGAGATGAAATCTCTTCAGAAGAACAAGATATGGAAGTTGACACAATTACCGAAAGAAAAGAAGGCAATTGGATGCAAATGGGTATTTGCTAAAAAAGAAGGATTTTCTGACAAGAATAATGTTTGCTACAAGGCAAGATTGGTGGCTAAAGGCTACGCTCAGAAGGAGGGAATTGATTATAATGAGGTATTTTCTCCAGTTCTGAAGCATTCCTCCATTAGAATTCTGTTGGCCTTGACAGCACAGTTGAATTTGGAGCTAGCTCAACTTGATGTGAAGACTGCATTCTTACACGGTGACTTGAAAAAGGAAATCTATATGACTCAGCCCGATGGATACAAAGTTGCTGGTAAAGAAAATTGGGTGTGCAAATTAGACAAGTCGTTGTACGGTTTGAAGCAATCACCAAGACAGTGGTACAAACGATTTGACAAGTTTATGATGGGTCAGAAGTACACAAGAAGCAAATACGACCATTGTGTGTATTTGAGAAGACTACAGGATGGGTCTTACATCTATCTACTCTTATATGTTGATGATATGCTGATAGCAGCAAAGAGCCAAATTGAAATTGACAAGTTGAAGGCTCAGTTGAGTAGAGAGTTTGAGATGAAGGATTTGGGAGAAGCCAAGAAGATTCTCAGCATGGAGATAAGCAGAGACAGAGAGGGTGGCAAGCTTTGGCTGACACAAAAAGAGTATTTGAAGAAAGTACTACAATGTTTTGGCATGAATGAAGAGTCAAAACCTGTAGGTACTCCGCTTGCTCCTCATTTGAAGCTTAGCAGCCAGTTATCTTCGCAGACAAATGAGGAACGAAAGTACATGGCAAAAGTCCCTTATGCCAATGTAGTCGGAAGCTTGATGTATGCAATAGTGTGTACGAGACCGGATATTTCACAAGCTGTTAGTGTTGTGAGCAGATACATGCATGATCCTGGCAGAGGTCATTAGCAAGCTGTGAAATGGATTCTTCGGTATATCAAAGATACCGTAGATGTTGGCTTAATGTTTGAGCGGGATGAATCACTTGGTCAAGGAGTTGTTGGATATTGTGATTCTGACTATGCTGGAGATTTGGATAAGCGAAGATCAACGACGGGCTATTTGTTCACTTTAGCAAAAGCCCCTGTTAGTTGGAAGTCCACTTTACAGTCAACGATGGCTTTGTCTACAACGGAGGCAGAGTATATGGCTATTACAGAAGTTGTGAAGGAGGCAATTTGGCTTCATGGGTTTCTAAAAGACTTGGGAATTGGTCAGAAACAACTTGTGGTATATTCTGACAGTCAGAGTGCTATTAATTTAGCGAAGAATCAAGTTTTTCATTCACGGACGAAGCACATTGATGTTCGTTATCATTTTATGAGGGAAATTCTTGAAGAAAAAGAGATACTTCTCCAGAAGATTTTGACTACAGAGAATCCTGCAGATATGATGACCAAGGTGGTGACAAGGGCCAAGTTTGAACATTGTTTAGACTTGGTCAATATCCTTCACATTTGAGTTAGCGCCAGATGGCGCAAGTTGGAAGCACTATTCTTTGTTTGGTTGAGAAGATAGAGGTTTGGTGGAACTACAAAAATACCAAGGTGGAGATTGTTGAAATAGTGTGGTGTGTTTGTATCCCACATCTTGTAAGAAGTGGGAGTGAGGGGTTGGAAAAGGCTATAAATAAGACCCCTCACATCCCATTGAAACCATCCCAAAATTTGAGTACATTGTATCCTAACAATTGTACTAACTCTTCTCCTATTAAAAGAGCAGTGCTCCGGAGACGTAGGCAAAATTGGCCGAACTCCGTTATCAATTTTTGAGTGTGTTCTTCTTTTATTATTCCGCCTTTATTTTCCACATTTGTTTATTTGTTTAGTATTCAACATTGGCCGGCTAAGCCGCCTTATCTCTTTGTTGGCTGGCAAAGTCACTTTGTTCTATTTGTTGGCCGGCTAAGCCACCTTGTTCTATTTGTTGGCCGGCTAAGCCGCCTTTGTCGGGTATAGGTTGTGAATTAGAATTTGGTTGTGAATTAAAATACTGTGCAAGTGAGTGCTGTCTAGGAGGCTGGGTTTTAAGTGAACCACTGTTCCTCCAGTCTTTCCTGGGAATTTATCTTGAAATGATAATTCTGTCTAAGGAGATAGGCTAGGCCATCTTTCCTAAGAATTATCGAATCAGTTCAATTCACTAGTTTGTTGTAGTGGGGAATTTACCCAAGTTTCCCCAACACTAGCAACCTGACAATCTGCAAATTGCAATACGTGGAAGGTCAAGTAAGTTCCAATAAGGTCTAACGCTGTGACAATGGGGGTACGCACTAGGTTTGTTGAATTGGTGCTTAAGTTAATTAATGAGGTATAGCAGTAGAATAAGTATATGTATGAGGTAGAATTTCTCTAGGTCATTGCTTGCGTCTTTGCTACCATATATTTTTTTCAGCTTCAATATTAATGAGGGGACAAAGTTGCTATGTTTATCAAGTTGAACTGATCATTTCCCAACAGCAAGGTCTTCTCCCTAATGCCTTATTCGCTCGGGAATGGCAGATTTATATATTATATCCTATAGCTAGTAACTAATTAATTCCCTGCATATCGGTGCATAAATAAACATGAGCACCTCCACCCTTGATCAGGACGCATAAATTAATTAGTGATGCGATATCCAGTCAACGCCGACGGTGCAAACAATTAACATTTCACGCTAATCCTCATTGAAGCTTTGTTTCAGTATTGATTTAACCCGTTAACGGAAACTTATCCCAGAAGTCTTGCTGAGAGAATTTTTACCTATACCCTCCAGGTGTGGAGAGAGCAGTCCCAAACCAAGGCTGCAAATCTGCATTCAGCCTCCCACGAGTTGTATGTGGGGTGTAAGCCCCCTGAGCCGGGCTGGTTGAAGATCAACACAGATGGTGCGGTGTGTCATCGCACAGGCCATACAGGGGCAGGGGGTGTGTTTCGGGATCCTGCTGGGAAGTGGGTGTTGGGTTTTACCCATCGTCTTCAGCCTTGCACTCCTTTCTTTGCAGAGTTATGGGCCGTCTATGATGCATTATGTCTTGCTTGGAGTTCCTCTTTTACCCATGTTGTGATAGAGGTAAATAATCTGGACATCTCCTCTATCCTTACGTCCAACACACCCTCCCGCTTTGACCGCCTTCCATTGATGGAATGTGTGCGTGAGATGCTCCGTCGGCCTTGGACCATTACTGTCCAACATGCATTTCGGGAGGCAAATATGGTCGCTGATCTCTTGGCCAAGAGGAGCCTTTCCTTGGACCTTGCTTTGACTACGATAGACTCACCTCCACAGTACTGTATGAACCAACTTTTGTTGGATGCCTCGGGGGCACAAACCCTCCGAGAATTTATGATGTAATCTGTTTTCATTCTCCTTTAATACCAAAAAAAAAAAAACTTATCATCATTAATTCCATAATTTAATTAAATCGATCAATAATTAAGGAAACGTTTATTCTCTTTTTTTCAATCCTGTGCGGCGAGGAGTTCAGGCGTTAATACTGGTTTGCTTAGATATACTTTTTTTTAAGGTGACTCTTTGATGATGACGAGGATGCATGCGAAATAACAGCAACTAAAACACGAAATTCGGCAGACAAAGTAAGAAACCAGAAATATGCTCAGTAAAAACAAAGAGATAAGAGATTCCTGATTGAAATTTACATAAGAGATGATTTGCAGGACACCAATACACAGTAGACTAACTGATTTCCCCTTCTATCTATACATACGACCGCAATAATACCATTGGCCATAACACTTATAATGTTAGAGCATTTCCCAAATTCAAATTAATACCTACTCTCATTACCATTTTACAGGAAAACAAAAAAAAAAAAAAGGAGATCATCATTCAACAACTAGACGCAAGGTACGTACTAAGTCAGGAGCACGCCACGTTCTTTTACTGGACACTGCTTATCCTCTCTCTTCCTCTCCAAGTTTGTGGTGGTATAACGTGAATCTTGATTCTGCCCCCCCGGAGATTCATGAACTAGAGGTCGTTATCCAATGCAGTAGTATATATATGCAACTTGCTTATGTATGCACATATATATAAGCAAGTTGGAGCACAATTTTCCCTTCTTTTGTCATATTTTGATATATAGAACAAATTAAGTTGGTGGACATGCATGTAGGATATGGAAGCTGCAGCTGTGAAACTGAAAAACACTTGCTTTTCTATATTGGTTTGACAAAGCTGTGATGGAAACGAATTCTTTTACACAGTAGCAGCAAGCAACTGTCTTGTGGTGGATGAGAAATTAATTAATTACAAGTAGAACAGAAGGGAAGGGATCAGTAAATTGTATAGTGTTGAGTCAGCTGGATGAGTGAAGATATAAGTCGTTCCAAGATGGACGTACATTAATTATACAAAAAAGAATAACTTAATGGAGTTGTTAATTACTTAAGAAAGTCTTGCTGCTGCTACTGTTTCACGTTTAGTTTGTTCTTATGTAAATTATTTTATTAGTGAACGAAGTTCCATACACGCATTCTATAATGAAAAATGGTTATTTTGATTTTGAAAAGCATAATCCAATCAAATAAAAAGTACATGGCTGCGGGTATGAAAACTTTTCTTTCTTCCATCTTTTGATATATATATTGTCAACAGAAAGATGTTACATTTGTTATTTTCTTCAGTACTCTCACATTTCTTTTAAGAACATCACAAGTTGTCTCGAATAGTAACAGAACTTAATTAGCTCCATGATTAAGGTGCATGCATCTGCTTTTTGTGGTTTTGTTTTTTCTTCAACTTGACATGGACAATATCAACTTTTTTAGATGTTAACAAGTACGGAACTAATATAAAAATCAATATGCACTAAGGAGTAAGAAAATGGAGCACTTCACGCGACCAATTATATTTTGATCTTACAGCTTGCTATAGTTCTAGATGTGACTAATTGCCCGTTGTTGATTCTCCTAGATTATGTAGATTTTTTGTCCTGGGAGTCCACCCTCACGTCTATCCTCAACGTCCTGTTCTCAGACTCTTGCCCACATTATTTAGGATTTCTCCAATTTGCCATAGAACAAGATATGGGGATTTCAGCACAGCTTTCATAGACCCAGAAAAAAGAAGCAGCTTAATTACTCTCAAATTGAAAAAGAATAAGCTTACTCGGTTACCTCACAATCGGAAAGAAATAGAAATTCGGACTCAAACATATTAATTGAGATTTTGTTCGCAAACTGTGAGAATCAGATTTTCTTGTTGTGGTGCCAGAAAACGAATTGAGCAAGAAGGCAAGCTCCAACTGATAAACTCCATATCTTCTAAAGATATAAATTTCCACTGTTTTCAGTCTTTGATGAGGGTGTGATTTTCCACATTATATGGCTCCTTTTTGAAGTTATTTACATAGCATGGCCTTGTTGATAACTGCAACATCAAAAAAGTGTCATACTCCTCCCTGATATGCTGGAAACTACCTTCTATACAAAGGTTTCAGTAATCACCTCCATTCCAGGCAACAACGATTCCACAAACATGAGCAGACAACACAAAATCTATAAAGCTAAGCTAAAAAAGATTTTAAGGTTTTCAAAAGCAGATGCTTGTTGCAAAACTCTACAACCAAGATATGAGTGATCCCACTCATAATAAATGATTACCTCTTTTGCATCTGTATCCAACCACAAGAAAACATCCACAAGAGAAGATCAAGAACACAAGAAGATATTGAAGGGAATAAATGAAATTAAGTAGTACAAAAGCAAGAGTGTGCGTATATATGCCTTCAGTTTGACAAGAGGAATTATTTTTTTTGATACTTATCGGAGCTTTATTAAAGAAAATAAAGCATTACAACACAAAATGGTCACCAAGGAGATGACAGAGTAAGTATATAAAGGTTACAGCAAGAAATAAAGGAAAAAAAAAACAAACTAATAAAACAGGAGAAGGAATAAAATTAGGAAGAGAAAGAGAGCCTCCTGTTAACCCCTTTCCAAGATCTAATGCCAAAATAGTCTTGAATCACCATGCTGCTGGAATAAGGAAAGGAAGGTTGTAAGGATTTGATCCACCAAGTAGCTCTCACCAGGGAGATGTCGAGTAAACAATCTAATGCAGGTCTCTTGTGATTAAAGATTAAATCGTTTCTGGCCAACCATAAGGACCAAATGGCTGCAATGCCAATGATGATCCAGTTGGAACGATTATTAAAATTGCCAGAAAGAGTAGGCCATTGTTGAAACCACTGATCCAAGGAACACGGACAAACCCAAAGAACACCCCACCATCTACAAATCATTTGCCAAAATGACCAGGAAAAAGGGCAATGAAGTAGAAGATGATCCCTCGTCTCAATGCCAGAAGAACACCAAGGGCAAGCAGAGTCATTGGAGGAAATCAAGCCTCTTCGAGATAACGCATCTCGTGTAGCAATACCATCCATGATAGCCATCCATAGAAAACATTCTACTTTTGGAGAAGTAAGAGATAATCAAACATTGGGGTAGAAAGGGGAGGATGGATAGAACAACAAACAAAATTATAACCTCATTTAACACCGTATAAGTCATGGGCTTCACCCTTCCAAGACCAACTATCTTCTACACCATCCTTTAGAGTAATCAGACTTAGTTCCCGGTCCAAAACTCTACAAATGTGGATTTCCCAATCATACAACTTTCTAGTCCAAATGTGCTCCAGGTCAGCTAGGGGTGTTGTTAGATGTATAACCTCAGCAAGAGAGGATCTTTGCATTCTGGAGATTCGGTAGAGGCGAGGGTATACAACTCAAAGCAAACCCACATGTGACAAACAGTCTAACCAAAAGCTTATTGAGATGCGATCTCCAATCTTAAGTTCAATACCGTTGGCAAAGGGAACATCAGCTGTGTGAACTATGTTGCGCCATATAGGAGATACTTTATTGGAAATAAAGGAAGGCTTGAAAGCGGAATCAGGTACAACACAATTGGACTTAATAAGCTGATGCCAATCAGCCCCTGAGTTATGAAGAAATTTCCAATACCACTTAAAGAGGAGACACTGATTTTTTAAATGCAGCTCTTCAGTTCCCAAGCCGCCCAGATGCTTTGGTTTTGCCAATTTTTTCCATTCAACGAAGCAAATCTTCCTCCTGTCCACAGTACCACTCCACAAAAATTTCTTTTGAATCTTTACAATTTGCTTAGCCACTCCAGAAGGTATTTTAAATAAAGATAAGTAGTATAATGGCAAAGATGATAGCACAGATTTGATTAGCAAGACTCTACCCGCAAGGGAAAGAAATCTACCTTTCCAAGCTTTTAATTTGGCTCCAAATTTGTCAACTATTGGCTTCCAACTCGCGGCTTTTTTCATGTTGGCTCCTAGAGGCAAACCAAGGTATTTGATAGGCAATTTTTCAGCATTACAATGAAGCTCCTCGGCGAGGAAGTTGATCTCACGATCACAGATGTTGATCCCCACTAAACCACAGGTATTATTAACACTTACTAACAGGGCACGGAAAAGTAAACCAAAAATCATGCAGAACTGTCATACAATAAGGCATATAAAACAACATAACCGGACAGGAAAAAAGAAGAACAAGAAGATGCAAAGCCAAACTGCTGCCAGGAGTTGATATCAATCTGTTATACACAAAGAGTAGAGGCACGTGAAACATAATAAGGCATCCACAACCAGATGCTCAAGTGTAGGACAACAAGAGAGAAAATGATGCATACACACACAACCAGTTACATTGACAGCTCTCAGACATAGGGAGCTTAAACATATGATGCTTAATAAGCCAGCGGGAGTTTTAAGACGTTGATAGAGTTCTTCTGCGGAAGTATACAACTTTGAATCATTTGTAAATGTACCCCACCATAAAAGGATTTGGTGAAAGCTTACCTTTGCAAGTATTAAGAAAGAGGAAGACGAGGGAGATTTAGGAGGAGAAGTCTGCCGGCGGCAATTGCATTTATACAAATTGTATTGTTCTGTGGCGACACAGAACTTCCAAGATCCTCAGGAATTTGGTAACTTTGTGATGGTAAGATTTCACACAAACAATCCTAATTCCCAAGTAGTTTGATGTTTTTCTTTAAAACAAGCTAAGTAGTTCGACTTTGACGGCCCACCATTCTCCTCAGTTTAAGTTTGATTCCTGGCTTGCTTAAAGCAATTCGCTAGCAAAGCAGCTCTTCTTTATTCACTATGAACCAAACAATGACAAAGTGTTATGCACCAAAAAGATTCACAAGAAATATAAGAAATATTTTGCTCTGTTCCGTGTTCCGTCCTCTGCTATTGTATTGTTCTAACACCTCTTGGTTTGATATATCACGGACCTAACTTTATGACATGCGGGAAGCTCTCCCTGTGCAGCTTAGCTGCTTTCTAGTGCAACCTTTACTTTCGTATAAACTATGCACCCTTGCCTTCCTCCGAGTAGGAATTGATTACAGAGAGCTGGTTGCTTCACTGTAAGGAATAAACCCCTCACTACTATGCACCATTTGACTCGCCTCACTATCATGCATCACTTGACTATTGACTACATGAGAGCTGGCTGCTTCATTGTATTTGCAGGACACAAAAGTAAAGCAGCCAATTTGGAGGTGCAGTTAAAAGGCGTTAGTAATTGTAGACAGGAAGACCTCGCAAGCCATCTCTCCCTCCATATAGACATAGTCACAAAAACATGAAAAGATGATCACCCGAACCACGTTTCTCAAGTTTGCATATAGTTGCACATAGATTTCTACGTAGATTAGACGGCATTGGAAAATCGAAGTCATTGCTCAAGAATCCTGCTATAGTGGACAGACAATCTCTACTGTAGAGAATAGAGACCTAATGAAAACCAAGTGAATAATTCAACACGTGAACCCAGAACAATCCAGTTCACAATCAGTGATTCACAGGTCCTGGTGGGCAAGAAAGAAAGGAAGACCGGGAGAGAGTATGAGAACACTCCATGAATGTTGTCCAAAACTGATGACTAAAATGCAAAATAACAGATTGCACATCCAACTTATACTATCAGCGATTATTGAACCGGTTTCAGTATGCCTGAATCCATGATGTTTAGGTTCAGACCATAAAACATACATTACAGAGTTAACACTCTGGAGTTATGCAACAGCGCAGTAGATAAGAACTTCCTATTGCAATGAACCAAACTGACATGGCACTGCCTCATCATTTGTAGCAGCGAAACTCAAATGATGATCGAAGATCCAAACCTATAATCTATCATAACTCAAACAGAAGTGATAGTTGAAAACAAAAATGAAAAATCACAGCTTTCATCCAAATTTCATATGCGTAGAACACCATGCATATGTCACCCAACCAATGTATTTTCAGATATCTCCAAAGCTACACAACGGAGAATCTGTATCCATACAAGACCTCCAATATACTACCATCTACTCAGGATTCCCAAAACCCAGTAACCGACAACCTATTGCAACATATCAACATGCCTAAGCAATTATCATCTAGCCATTCTTGCATTCTTCCAGCAGTTGAAGCAACATAACACACGAGAAATAAAGCAATTAGAATAACACATAGAGATAGAACCCAAAAACTAATCCATAACAACAATGTCATAACAATAAGGGGAATCCATATGTCCAATATGTACATTTCACTGTTAAAGAGAGGAAACACAATTATATGCATCAGTGATCATCACATGGTCCACCAAACAACCATAGCCAACTGAGAGCAAATCAAAGAGTAAATCGTTAAAAACCCAGCTACCAAATCAACAGATTGAAGACAATCTCCCGGGAACCTTCTCTCTGTTATCATCATCCACTGCAACCCCATCCATCAACATCCTCGCAAACTTCTTGAACGCAAAGTGCACGCAACTTGACAAAGCGATCCAGTAAATCACCTCATAAACGAACCAGTCGAAATCCGACTTGGACGGCGGTTCCTCCGAATTCTGCCCTCCAAAACCCCCGAAATTCCACCCGCTGCCCCTGCCCCAGCTCCCCCCACTTCCTCCACCTCCTCCTCCGAAGGGGCCGTCGCCGTCTCCGTCGCCGATCCCGCCCCCGCCGCCTACGAAGAACCCATAGTCCGCGCCGGAGTCCCCGGAGTAGTCCACTCCCCGCCTGATCCGCCGCTTCTGCCTGCTCCGCCTCTTGTTCCGACGAGCAGTTCTGGAAGGCCTCGACTTCACGGGCGGGGGGGCCACGGCGTCGAAGATGGCTGGGGCGGCGGAGATTTGGGGGATCCCGGAGGACGGATCGGGGGAGAGGGTGAGAGTCTGGCGCTGGAGGAGCAGGTTCGCAAACCCTAAGCCGCTCTCTGCGGCGGCGGCTGCCGTGTCGGCGATGAGGTAGATTTGCATCGCGGTTTCCACTGGAGAAGGAATCGAGGTAAACAAATCTAGGATCTGGGGAATTTCTTTACAGGGAGAAAGAGGGGAAGGGGAAAAATGGAAACGGAATCGGGAGATTTTTATTTTTGGGAAAAGAAAAGGAGAGCTAAAGACAAGAATATGGCCACACGTGTCGCCCGTGTGGGATCCTGTGGTTAGATGAGAAACGCAACGTGGTCCGTATTGGCGCCTCCTTGGCGGGGTTTGACTGACGTGTGTGTGGTGTGGGTCGATTTTGCAAGCTGGGTTACTAACATATGCTTGTATTGGGCTTTAGGGTTTGGGCTTAATCGATCAACTATGTCCTTATGGTGGGCTGTGTTTGGGTCGGGATGGATGGGCTTTTAGTTGTGAGTGCACATCAACGTTTCTTTCCCCATTATCTTGGTAGGAGTGGTTGTTGCCTTTTTGGGGGGTTTATGGATAATAACAGTTAGTGTTTGATCTCAATTTGGATTATGAAAGACATTTTTGCATCTCAACTGGCTTCTTGTCCTGAATGCAGTCCAAAACTTTCTGTGCACGTCTTTTTTTAAGCCTGACCCGTGCGCGCATGCATTATGGAGCACGAATAGGAGTAATTAACGGGATTTGCTTCATCCGAGTTTAAGACAATATTAAATGTAAAATGATTAGGGGGATAAGAATGAGAGGATTCGAACATGAAATGGGATAGAGGAAATATGAGCTCTCTAGGTGCTCACTTAAGAGGATGGAGTGACTTTGAAACTAAAACATACGTTTTTGTACGATGAACTATATTTTCTCTCTGTTGTAAATAAATTATGGTGAATGTCATTGTTATTATACACTAGAACTCATTTTTACCGTATCTGAATTTACCTCCGGTAAATATTTTATCCTCAACCTAACATCCAATTGGATTCATCCCTTTGGCCATTTACTCACCATAATACTCCTTGTCATAATCTTAATACCATCTTCCTTTACCTAATATCCTTTTGATTTTATCTTATTAAATTAATCATTCTCATTTGTTTTTATCCTCCCACTTTCACCTATAAATACCCCCTTCATTTCCATACACACTCACACATTCAATCTCTATAAACTCACTCTCACCAAATTTCCATACACATCTTTTCTCTCCTCTCTCCATCATTAATATAATTATTCTCCATTTTGTTATTATTAAAGTTTTATTATTTCCTACAAAGTTGTATTATTACCTTGATCAAGTTTGATCAAGTTTGTATTATTCCATCAAATAGTGAAAATCTCCCCCAATTTATAACATGTTATCAGCACGAGTCTCTACCTTATCAAGGTAATTATTTCTAAACCTTTTCTTATTACTACTTTAATTATTTCTATTATACATATATAGTATTTATATAGCTGAAAGATTTATCGAGTAAGCATACATATATATTACATATTATTATTCTACTAATATAGCTGAAAGATTTATCGAGTAAGCATATATACTATGAAACACCCCGGCCTAAATTTACCCGACTAACAGTAATTACCAACAACAGTACCGACACGTGGCACAAACTGTGTAATACAACAAAAAATCGGCCCATCGGCCCAACAACAATAGACTAACGCCCGGTGTCGGATACAATAACAATAATAGCACAGCGGAAGCAATTTTTATTAATCACAGCAAAAGCATGAATTGACTCGATGCAAAACTATGGATCCAGATCCGTCGGAGGAGATGCCGCAACCTGCCATGACGCATACCTGCATAAAGAACAATAAAGCCTGCCGATGGGGCAGGTGAGGGGTGAGATTCTCCATAATCTCACCGACACATAGCCTATGATGAATAACATAGCATATACATAACAACAAGAGTACATCATTACGGCATACGTGTAGTGAACAACACACACAACAATACTGCCAAAGAACAAAGTAGACTATGCAATTGTCCACCCCATCGACTATACAATGCACTAACCATCTAGTACTGACTGTACCATACTCCAGTGCCCGACCAGGACACCTCAACTCGACTACGTATTGGGTATCCAACCCAGTCTCAACAAACTATATAGTACATACTCTAGTTCTGACAGACTATACTCAACAGAGGTTCCTCATTGCATGGTAACATACTATTAATGTGTTTGCTGATCTTCTAACCCGGTACCAAATCAATCTCAAAATCACGTGAGCCTCGCTCACCGGGTAGCCGGCAACCAGCACGGACCATACCCAACCAATATCACAAACCGGTCCCCGGGTAGAATCACAACACAACATGGTACAGCAGTCACCACAGCAACTTGTAGCCACAACAACAACAATTCTTATTAATCCCGATCTCTGGGTATCGACATACCCTCAGAAATAACAGTCAACCAACCGTCAACCACAGCCGACAACCAACATATCTCATTATCCTATCAAGATGACAAGTGATACTCATTCGACAATTATCAAAAGAAACCGACAATAAACAAAGGACAACTGGCAACCGATGCCAGCAACAATAGACTACACAAGACCAACGACAACAACAACACCCGCGAACCGGCAACCTATGCCGATCACGGTCAACCGACTATACTGACAACCTTCCAAGGTACGATCACGAGACAACATGCATATGAACATAACACATCACAGCCCAACAAAAACACATTTTAATCAAAGCTGAGCCAAGGCCAAAAGAATGCTTAATTATTTCTATTACCAATTTTATCTTCCGGGCCCTGTCACTGGACAAGCTAGGGGTTAGACCTGGATATCAACATATTCCGGGTGCCAGACCAAAACCAAGAGAACCCAGGGATCGACATCCCAAAAATACGAACCCAGGGATAGACATCCCAAAATAGTAACCCAGGGATAGACATCCCAAATAAATCAACGGGATAGACATCCCAAGCATAGACATGCTTCCACAAGAACCCAGGTCAAGGCCACCACAAAACAGTCTTTACCCATCGAGTCAGACCACTACTTCCCAAGTGACATTAAAGTCGTCCACACAATTTCCAATTATCCAATTTCCATTTCCAATATCCATTATCAATTTTCCATGTTCAATAGTCCAACAACAATCACAACACAACATTCAGAGATTCAATATTACAGTCGGAAATCTCAACAGCAATAATCACGACAATCAAATATCCAACAGTGAAAATCTCAGCAGTTCAACAAAACAACAAAGCACACAAGTAATTCGGCACATATCAAAGGAAGTCTACTCTCACAATAATTATCAGCAAATATCACAAAGTTATCAACAACAATAACCATAAGATGCAATGGAACCTATGTAGTTCCAAGACCAACCATCCCGGCTATCACGGGTGGAATGACGTATATGCAACCTCACCTGATACTCCTCGGAAGCTGGTATCCGGTTAAGCCTTGATATTCCTATAATATAACAACAGTAATTACTTATAATGCACAAACAAGATGATTATGCATGATGCCGGTTAACAGTTATTAGTCGGCTTATCAGTTTTTTTATTATTTCCATAATTATCTTATCCATTTTTGTGGAGATTACTAACAACCTATTTTCCATCTGATATACCAATCATATTCAACTTAAGTCAAAACCAAAACCGAGCGTCCAAGCTGATATCCCGGCCCTTAGGTCGCTTATGACAATAAGGCATATATACGTACACTTATACGTAGTGTATATTTAAGATAATATATTTGTAAATAAATCAAGTTACGACCCGTTAAATACTCACAGTCCATATGACGTAAATAATACTTATTAAACATAATTATTCATAAAGAATTCTATTTGTAATTAATTGAAGTTATGACCTATATATACATATATAATAGCTAGAAGAAATATCCGTTGTAAACGATATATACTTTTAGTAAATCTTATATAATCGTAAGTACTTATATACATAAAACTATAATCATTAATTAAGTAAAATATAGTCTAACAATACCTATGCCGGTGAAAATAGGTACAGTACGTTATACGATATATTTGTATATACTTGTATAAGATCAATGATTAAAATAGGGTATAAATCTATTATTATTTTAGCTTAGGATTACGGAAATAAGTATAATAGAAATATATATATATACATGTCTAGGCCTTTTATAATTCAATTAAAACATAATTAAGGATATTTGGAAATTAAACTCGGTAGGCCTTCACGAACGTTTAGCCCATCGGAGGATTATCATAATTTCGAAAATTAAATAAGAGACATAATTAAAATAAATAACATGGGCCTTTTATTAATTAGCCCAATTAAAATTAAATGACCGGAAGTTAAATACAATGGGCCTTTTACGAGCCCAGGTAAACGTAAATAAAATTAGAGTCGGAAATTAAAGGCTATGGGCCTTTTTTTTAATAGCCCATTTGGAAATTAAATAAAAGCATAAAAATAAATACAAAGCATAAAAGAAATAAACAAAAGGCATAAAATAAAAGCAGAATTAAATAAGTAAAATAAAATAAATAAAATCATAGGTTATTATTAATAATTAACTTAATTAACCGTTTAATTAATCGTCTTAAGGTCCGAGTCCGTTAAATATCGTTCGGGTTCGATAATATCTGTGAAGGCCCTCCCCCCGAGGGACCCACCAAATCCAGGTATTGTTACATCACTCCCTCCGCCCGATTAAATCCTTTACCATGCTGCAGCACTAGGGATTCGAACTCGGGACGTGATGCTTTTTATCCCCCTCAAGGAGAGCACCTTCACCAACTCATCTGCAGATAACTGTGGAAGCCCGTACCCCAATTAAATAAAAATAAAAATTAATTAAATGAAAAAGAGTTACCAAAATACTCTTGAAACCCGGGGTACAAAAACCGATGCTTCGGTACACAAACATTTTCCATGAAAATGTATTAACAACGAGATGTCATAAAAATAAACGAGATCAACTGGCTTCACAAATAATAAGCCATCACGGCATCACGCCGACATAGTATCACAAATCATCTCCGGCTAATTACCGATATAAGGATAAAACATTTATGACATCTCGAGTTATTTATCATGCAGCGGAAGATGAAAGTAATATTAATACTCAAGATAGAAAATCTCATGCATATGGCCCTATGGATCCCACCAAGAGATAATGCACAACTACCTGCTGAAGTGACTGCGTCTGATCTCCGAGTCGAAGGTGTAAGTGAGTCTGCACGCTAACTAAAGTCTGAAAAATAACGGTGGCGATTATGTGAGTCGCCTACTCAGTGAACATTAGAAGTCTAAATATACATGAAAGTGAAGTCATGCTCGTAGGGTGAGTAGCTCACGAGCACAAGTACAGCATACAAGCAAATCAGAATCACACACCATCACATAAATGTTTTTTTTCTGTTTTCCAGCTCGTATTGTTTGAGCTCAATGCGTTATCTTATTGTTATCATTATTATTATTTTTATTATTATGGGCCCTCTACTGTGAGTCAAGTCTCGGTAGCGCATCTGATCAGATCAGGGTGTGAAACCCAAAAGTCGAACCTCAGAAGGGGTAGATTCTGAGGCCAAAAACCACTGATAAATCTCAAGTGGCCGCTAGCTACCTGAGGGTGCACTCAGACACACCTAACCGGTGCAAGTCTTCCAGGGGTGCACCTACATCCCCTGGGCATGCTAAACAGCATAATGTGACCCGAGGTACCCAACCCTCCTCGGGGCTACCAACCGACACCACAGTAGAATTTAGTATTTTATTCTTGATTAAACCTTTATATTTCTGTTTGAAGTACATTATGTCTTTCAGGGAAGTGTGTATGTGCCCCTGTAACATCTGGGCCTTCGGCCCATAACCACATATTATTACGGTTGAGATATATTATGTCTTTCAGGGATGTGTGCACTGTAAGTGTCCCTGTTTCATCCGGGCCTGCGGCCCACAATCATACATCATCACAAAAGTGTTTTACATGTTATATTTCATCACAGTTTTTCATGTAGAAATTTAGACATATGAGATCAATCAGGTATATAAATCCAATCATCGCATGTAGCAAACAAGGCAAGTAAACAAACAAACCACACCAACATGCATTCACAAAACATATATAAAAAGACTTGTAATGTCACCTCAAAATGTAGGTTATGACTTCTCCTCGATCCGAGTCAACAGCTCCCAAGGTATCTCCCGTGCCTGAATACCGGCACATAATATAATCACTAAACCAATTTTAGAAGTAAAAACGTGCATGTATGCTAAAGGTACGCTCTTATCGAGCAACTCTCGTCCCTAACTAGCTGATTGTAAGATTTCCGGGTTTAGGCCCAAAAGGTTATCTTCTCATCCATAACTCCAACGATTAGGGATCTAAGGTTCCTCGGTTTAAGTTCGTTAGCAATTCTCGGGCCTAAGGCCCACTAAATCCTTAATCATCAATTTCGGCCCGCGGCCCACTTCCTTAAGTTCATATTTTACCGATTATGAAATTGGGCTTCGAACCCGTTCTTAATGTCCGTGAATTCAATTACCCGTGATTAAATCCTAAGTCCGTACTTTAGGTCCAATTAAGTATCCTAAGCTTCAAATTGAAATTATTGGGCCTGGGCTCGGTTTTTCCTAAAACCGTCCTAAAGTCGTTTCCGAGCCCAAGAGTTGATCGGCCTAAAGTTCTGTTCGTGTCGGTAAATTCTCCCGGCCACACACTCTAACTCTCCACTCTCGGTAACCACAATTCACGTTATCTATACGTTCATAAAAAAAAAATATGTATTTCGACAATTAATTCGAAATTCGTATACAAGACGAAACCGAGACAAAACAAAAGTAATTACCGTAAAACAGTCGTACAACGAGAAATATACTCCGCTGATCAGAACCGAGCCTTCGCCGGAAATTCCCGAGCCTACGCCGGAACAGTGCGCGCTCGCCGGATTCCGGTCACTTCGCCAGAATTTCGCCGGAATTTCCACAGTGTCGCCGGAACCAGTCTCTGCCCACTGCCATCGTCCAAAAGCCACCCAAAAAACCAAACCACCAATTCAACAACTCACTAATCATATACACCTAAACGAATTTAGGGAAAATCCTTATCGGAATAGTTGTACAGTAACCGGATCCGTCCAAGGCAACCGGAAAAATGCAACACGAGCCACAAAACCCCAGCTGGAAACAAACCCAAACACCTAAATCATCCATACAATCCCCCCCCAGCATCACAAATCGAATACTAGAAAAGAATTTGAGACAAGAATGCTTACCCGAGAAAGATTGTTCACGAACACACACACCCGAGAACACACACACCCGTCCACGACAACTGCCGGCAACAACAATACACTCAACACAATCCACGCGCACGAAACCAACCCACAATCCACCTGCAACAGCCGAGACGCAGCCACCACCACAAACAGCACCTGCCTCACCGCCACAAGAAACCTACGCCCACTCCCACACAATCAAACATACAAGCCCATACCAAGCCAAATCGGAAGAAGAGAGGGCGTGAGGCTTACCGGCGACAAACCAGAGGTGGCGGTACTGGCGGTCTCGAACTCGTCCCCGAGTCGTGCTCGACCCCAACTTCCTCCCTCCCCTGCTACTGGCGACACAGCCACGGCGGCGGTGTGAGGTGGCGAGCGAGGAGGGTGTGACGAGATGGAAGGATGAGGGCGGCGACGGTGTTCAATTGAGAGGGGAGTGAAAATGGTGGGACGGTGACGGCCTTAGTGTGAGGGGAGATGGTGGCGGGTGTGGAATTGAAGAGAGGAGAGAAGGAGGAGATAAGAAAAGGAGAGGAAGAGAGGAGAATTGAGGACCGTTGCAGCGAGATTGAAGGAGGGTAGTGGGGGACAAATCCGTTGACAGTGGCGGCTAGTGGAGGAGCAACGGAAAAAGAAAAGTAAAGAAGAAAAAGATGAAGTGAAGGAGAAAGAAGAAGGAAATAAAAGAGAAGGGAGAAGACGCGCCTGTGCTGGATTAACCTGGCCAGCCAGACGACGTGTCGTCTGGTCTGGCTGGGTCAACCAGCCAGGTTGACTTTCTTTTTTTTTTTTTTTAAACCTACAAAACGACGTAGTTTCGATCGAAGATTCAACAAGACCCGTGCTTCACCCCGAAACACGTTCCGATATCAACGAAACCCGAACTACGAACAATACCGACTTAGAATGGACATTCTCATGGCAAAATAATTTATTTCCTCAACTAAAACTCGAAAATACCTCAAGGGTAAAATCGGAATAAATTTCTGAAAATTCCGAAAATCAAATTATAAAATTCCGGGGCGTTACAGTTCTACCCCACTTAAGGAAATTTCGTCCTCGAAATTCAATCATCAAGTCCGTAGGTCCTACCACGATAAGTTTCTGGTATTCTCCACCAGGTGTCCGAACTCATTGCGAGATGTCGCTTATACCCTTAAGCGGTGTTTCTCCTGTCTATAAAAACCGTACCTCTGAGTTGAGAACTCACTCACAACTATGGACTCACCACTAAGATCCCGTACTACCTCTGACTCAGAGGATAATAGTTACATCGGTGGTAGGGCTTTCCCCACAAGCTCCGATGAGGAACCTCCTAAGAAGCGGTTCAAGACCAATATCATCGGTCTAAAGGAGCATATGGTGATTTCTCCAAAACGGCGAAAGAAGCGTGTAAGCAAAGAAGGACCTTCTGGTAACAAGGATGCAAAAGATAGGAAAGGCAAGGCAGCCGCTGAGTCCAGTACACCTCTGCAGATAGTGAAGCAACTGGACACTTCACTGAAGAAGGTCCACACTGCAGTGATGCAGATTGAACTGGCCTGTATGGGACTCTCTTCTCAGGTCGCGAATATACAGAAACTTGTAACCGATCTGAAACATCATGTAACTCCGTAGAGTGCTTTTCCTTTGTTGTAAAAGGTTCGAAATCAATAAAATAAGCTTCCTTCGTAAATCCAAACTCTTATGTTACGACATTTCGTTTTAAATAGATTAAATCCAGCAATAAGGTATGAACTTAATCATAAGGAAATTATAAACGAACTAAAACTCGTTTAATAAAGTCAAAAAGACATTAAGAGGTGAAAACAAACATGTTTCCATGTTCGGCGCCCTAGACCGATCGTGAAAATCCCCGATCCCAAACGTAACGTACACAGTTAACGGTGACGTCCATTAGCCTCGTGAAAAAGATACCCGTTAACTGGCAAGGCGATGATCACGGGAGCGTCCTGTGTCCCTCGAAAGACACGTTACCCGCTTGTCCACAATTGTCCGTATGAGCCAAAAACGTCTGTCTCGTCTCACGTCTCTCCACGCTGTCCGAACAGCTGTAAGCTTGTCGCACACGCACTCCACTCGAGGTGCGGTCCACACGGTTTGGCCACAACGGTCACGAGTGCATGTGACAAAGATGTAGGAACAAGTATTAGGGAGACCAATTTGAAGTAGCCCGGGAAATTGAAAATTGCAAGGTAGAGAAAGACAGATAACCTCTGGCATTTATTGCCCGAGCAACAAACACATAGCGTGTCGAGGCAATAAATGAGGCAACGGTAGAGTTCCCAAAACGCGGTAACTTGAAATTCGAACGTAATAATCACGCTCCTCCTAAGGTTATAAAAGACGGTAGAATGAGGAGTAAGTTATCCCAAGCATTTTTAAAGCAATCTTACGCCCAGACTAAGAATCCTCAAAACTCAAGAAAACCAAACACCAATACGCCCAACCACAATGCCTGCCCCTTCATCAGTTTTCTTTGTCGAGGGTGCCAACCTTGGCAGAAGAAACCGATTGGCCTACAGTATGGTCAATGAACGTGCCGAGGAACTACCAAACGAGCTCGGCAGGATGCCCCGGCTGGTCTTCGTCGACGAGCTATACTCCTCGCGATTCTTTGTCACCCCAATGGAAGAGGTGATCTACCTGGAGGATCGCGGCACGCTGAGGACATCCTACTACGGATCGGCGAATTCCGTGATGTTCTTCATCTCCGACAGGCTTCAGGAGTTCAACCTGGAGTCCACTTGCCAGACGGTGGAGCAAGGTGCATACTACCAGCTTGCGATGACGGCCCAAAGCATACCCAGAATGACGCGCTTACCTCCAACTTGGCCCAAGGTACGGCTGCTAGTGTGGAATTGTAGAGGAGTTGCAAGGCGCGCTCAAGAGTTCACACGTACGCTGAGGGACTTGAAGAACCAGTACAAACCGAATATGGTTCTTCTGACGGAGACTCAATGGCAAGCTCGGGACGACCACGGTCTCATCCCTCTCCGTTTCCCTCAAGCTAACCGGTTCGAGATCCCTGGCCAGCGTGACAGAGGCGGCATGTGGCTCTCGTGGAGCGACAGAGTCACGGTCAACATCAACAGCGATGCCAACAGCTTCCGCGTCAACGTCGTTCCGAACCGTTAGATGTATTTTCCATTTTAATAAAATGTCAAAATCGTTGTAATATTTCCCTTTTTATAAAATATAAAATATCAAGATCAATGTAATGTTTCCCCTTTGTAATATTATTGTTAGTTTTAATAATATTTATATTTCTGCTTAATTGTGATATAAATTTTCACTTAAGTGAATGTTCCAAAACAGCGTGGATAACATTTCATTCTTATTAATAATTCGTCTCGAAGTCTTACATAATAACGATAATAATAGAAGAAAATCAACAATACAAAGTAAAGAGAATCCACTCGAGACATCTCATTCTTTTGGAGCGTCAGCAGCTTCCTCTCGAATGATAGAGTACACCCTGGGAGTTGCCACAGATCGATCAGCACCTCCACGGCTCGGAGCTCCAGCACTCTCTCGACTGCCTCCCTGGGGTCCACCACTCTTGTTCGGACCAGAAGGACCTGTACCATTAGCCACGGAGTTCTGTACGGTATACTGGGACCCACTACCTCCACTGTCACGAATCCTCGTGTAACACTCTGACTGGCGGTGTCCCTGCTTCCCGCAATACCAACACAAACTAGGAGGTCTAGTCCAAGGGCCCCGCCTCTGAGATCCAGACTGATAAGGCTTTCCTCCCGAAGACTTGCCTGGTCCACCCTGATACTTCTGTCCTCGGGACTTCTTCGAACCTTGGTAGGAAGAACCCTGTCGACTCATGTAACTTGTATTACCCGAACCAAAATGTTGCTTCTTCTGTTCCGGCATTGTTGACTGTGTCTCCCGCTCGGCTGGCCGGGCCTCCTGCCCGATCAACTGAATCCTCTCAGCATCAAAAGCGGCCTCACAAACAGCCTCCCAAGTCCGGTGTCTCCCACCAGCCACTACCATCGCCAACTCGCGGCGCAGAGCATCAACAAATCGCCTACACTGTGTCACCTCATCGGGCACAAACTCCCTGGCGTAAGAAAGAAGAATACTGAATCGGATCCGGAATGCAGAAACGGACTCATCGGGTCCCTGTTTCACCTCCAAAAACTGCTTTTTCTGGTCCTCCAAGAATCCAACGGTAATGAATTCCTTGTAAAATCTGTCCTTGAAGTCTGCCCATGGCATCACCACTGGTCTAGGTAGGTCCATAACAAGTCCTTGCCACCAGCTCAATGCGTAACCCGTGAACTTGTGTGCCGCAAATCGAGCCCAGTGCTCTGATGTACACGTGAATTTCTCCAAGACATTCTCCACCTGGCGGAACCAATCATCAGCTACTCTTGCGGTGATTTTCTCTCCTGAGAACACCTCAACTGCTGTCTTATCCATGTGCTTATAACCACTCTCCATACCACCAACAACGGGTGCTTCGGCAGGTGCGACTGGAATGGCTTGGGCGCCCTGTTGTTGCTGATGAAACTGTTGAAACTGTTGCCACTGTAGGAAAGCCTGAAACTGTTGT
The DNA here is from genome assembly GCA_028386065.3 of Turnera subulata. Lineage (NCBI taxonomy): Eukaryota > Viridiplantae > Streptophyta > Magnoliopsida > Malpighiales > Passifloraceae > Turnera > Turnera subulata. The sequence goes on from JAKUCV010001823.1 coordinate 104,801, forward strand.
TGCATCGCCGCATCCATACCAGGAGGTACTAATGGCACTGCATTCTGTGCTCCAGCTGCACCAACATTTCCCTGTCCATCAGGGACTGGCATTACCGACACAGAGTCGGAAACATGGCTAGGAAGTTCATCCAGCCCATCAGCATTGTGCCGGTCTTGCGGTGGATCCATAGTGATGCCTATATGAATGCAAACAAGTCAAAACACGTTTTTAGAAATTATAAATTTGAAACAGGCTTATGCACAGGGAAAAATCACTTAAAAACCCAAAGATCTGAAGCCCGCTCCGCTACCAACTGTGGAAGCCCGTACCCCATAATAATAAAAATAATAATAATGATAACAATAAGATAACGCATTGAGCTCAAACAATACGAGCTGGAAAACAGAAAAAAAACATTTATGTGATGGTGTGTGATTCCGATTTGCTTGTATGCTGTACTTGTGCTCGTGAGCTACTCACCCTACGAGCATGACTTCACTTTCATGTATATTTAGACTTCTAATGTTCACTGAGTAGGCGACTCACATAATCGCCACCGTTGTTTTTCAGACTTTAGTTAGCGTGCAGACTCACTTACACCTTCGACTCGGAGATCAGATGCAGTCACTTCAGCAGGTAGTTGTGCATTATCTCTTGGTGGGATCCATAGGGCCATATGCATGAGATTTTCTATCTTGAGTATTAATATTACTTTCATCTTCCGCTGCATGATAAATAACTCGAGATGTCATAAATGTTTTATCCTTATATCGGTAATTAGCCGGAGATGATTTGTGATACTATGTCGGCGTGATGCCGTGATGGCTTATTATTTGTGAAGCCAGTTGATCTCGTTTATTTTTATGACATCTCGTTGTTAATACATTTTCATGGAAAATGTTTGTGTACCGAAGCATCGGTTTTTGTACCCCGAGTTTCAAGAGTATTTTGGTAACTCTTTTTCATTTAATTAATTTTTATTTTTATTTAATTGGGGTACGGGCTTCCACAATATCGTTCAAGTCCGATAAAGATGCATGAATAGTCCAAGGCTCAGGTTTTACCCAAAGATCAGTTTTCCGGGCTCGCCGGAAAATTCTCGAGATGCCGAAAACTCGCCGGAATCCGGCAAGGTTACTGTTCACAGCAGCCCAAACTCCTCGGCTACTGTTCTTCCACTAGTAACACAATCCAGTTCCACCACCAGCAGACCATCACCGAGAATACCAACACCCATGCCATACCCGCAGCAATCCTCCGGTGACCTGAGCTCTACCACACCACCGTGTCTGCCACCCAAAACACCCCAACCCACAGCCACAACAATAACAACAACGCCATCACAACCGCCACACCTGAATCCACCGTAACCAAGGCATACAGGAACAACAATCAACCCATTAATACCAACTATACCCATCTAATTTGCCGCAATCTCCAACTAATTACAGGGAAGAAGAAACGAATTGGCAGCAGCAACTTACCCGACGGCGGCGCGAAAACAGGAAAAGGGAGAGGAGACCGGCGGCGGTGTTGGAAGATCAATGACGGAGGGAAGCGTCGCGTGGCAGAACGAGACGAGGTCGACGAAGGAGGCGACGCGTTCCTCACTTCGGCGATGACTGCGAGCAGGACGGAGCAGAAGAGGACGGGTAGGGAGAAGAGGGAGAGGAGCTCGGTCTCCTGGGCAGGGCAGTGGCTCGGGCTCGTCTCGGCTGCAGCAGAGGGAGGAGACGGCGGACGCGAGCAGAGCAGGCGGCGAGGCAACGAGAGAGAGGGGCAGAGGGAAGGAGGAGGAAGAGATGGTGTCGGTGATGGCGGTGGTCTCGGTGGCAGTTAAGAAGAAGGGAGGAGAAGGAAGAAGGGAGGGGGGAATGGTGGTGTTGGCAGGAGAGATGGGTGTGTGATTGGAGGTAAGCCGGTGAAGAAATAAGGGGAGAAAAGGAGAAGAAGACAGGAGAAGGTGGAAGGGGGGCCGGCTGAGGGAGCAGCAAAAGAAGAGATAAGGAAAAACAAGAAAGAAAGTAGAGAGAAAAGGAAAAGAAATGGAAGAGAATAAGTGGGAATATGGTGTTGTCGGGGCAAATTATTGGTGCCTTGTTGGCATCAAAACGACGTCGTTTTAGACGTCCTCAAGCCATGGTCAACACGCACAAGCCCTTGGTCAAAACGCAAACATTTATGTGTTTTATGTTTTGTGTATCCCAAAACTACGTCGTATTAAACGAAACTGCTTAAAACCTTGTGTTTCACACCCATGCTTAATTTTGAAAATAAATTTAGGAAATTCATTAGTAATAAATAGATTCTTTTATAAAATCTAAAATAAATTTTAAAAACACATTTATTAATTATAGCGGAATTAAAAGATAAATTTCCTTAAAAATTATAACTAATAATTGTTGGAATATAAATACTTGGCAAAACAATAATAAGAATTTCTTCAATCATGTTATCAATAAGAGTATCGATAACAAAAATAAATAAATAATGATAATGATATTAAACTATAATAATCAAAACCTCTGGAAAGAAGGGCGATATGGAAATAAAATCGGAATGGTTGAAATCATCGATTAGCAACGGTAAATTTTATTAATCATCGTAATAATCAAAATAACAAGGTAAAACCCATGAAAATTTTACCCGGGTCGTTACATACTATATAATTTCTATTATTATTTCTCTTTATATTTGTTTTATATTTTGTTATTATTTATTTACTGTTATAATGGCAAATCTTGCAAAGCTTGAGTTTGAGGCCCTAGATATTTCCGGAAGAAATTATCTATCATGGAGACTAGATGCAGAAATGCATTTAGATGCTCAGGGCCTGGGAGATACCATAAAATCTCCTCAAGATAATGGAAAAGCCGTATCTACTCAAGATAAAGAAGGGACTAGTCAAGAAAAGGCAAAAGATGTATCTAGTCAAGATAAGGCAAAAGCCATGATCTTTCTTCGTCATCATCTTCATGATAGTCTAAAGACGGAGTATCTTATTGTCAAAGATCCTGCAGATCTTTGGAAGAATTTGAAAGAAAGGTATGATCACCTAAAGATGGTCATACTCCCCAAAGCTCGTTACGAGTGGATGCACCTAAGGCTGCAAGATTTTAAATCTGTGCATGAATATAATTCAGCTGTGTTTCGAATCAGCTCTCAGTTAAAACTGTGTGGAGAAGATATTATTGATGCTGATATGTTGGAAAAAACATTCTCTACTTTCCATGCATTAAATGTGCTCCTGCAGCAGCAATATCGTGAAAAGGGTTTCACAAAATATTCTGATTTAATTTCTTGCCTCCTGGTAGCTGAACAAAATAACGAGCTATTGATGAAAAATCATGAGTCTCGTCCCACTGTTTCTACTCCATTCCCAGAAGCGAATGCAGCAGTACATGATAATTCTGGTCGTGGCCGTGGAAAAGGTCGTGGCCGGGGACGTGGGCGTGGACATGGAAGGAACAATTTTAATCACCGTGATCGCAATATTTATAACCATGGCAAGGCTAAAGGAAAACAGGCTAATGATGCCAAATATAATGATAAGAAAAATCACGAGACAGTCTACTATCGATGTTGCATGACTGGTCATTGGTCACGGACATGCCGTACAGCGAAGCACTTGGTAGAACTTTACCAATCATTTTTGAAAGGAAAAAATAAAGTTGCTGAAACAAATTTTGTCCAAGATGATGACCAAGATGTTGCCTTCCAGTCCGACTCATATTTCGATATTGATGATTGTCTTGCTGATCCATAAGAAGCAAGCAAGAAAATAAAGCAAGAATAATCTTGTTGTCTATTTCCATGTATTTTATATTTATGTTCTTATCTGTTGTTTATTTTTATTAATGTTCTTAATGTTCTTTTAATTTGTAATAAATTTCAGTTCAATATTACTTTCTTATGTATGTTTTATTTTCTTTTATGAAGATATGGACATTCAACTATTTGGTTCCAAGAACAATGACTCAGATATCTGTCTAGCAGACAGTGCAACCACTCATTCCGTATTTAATAAACGGAAATATTTCTTTACTTTGAAATTTGAAAAGGCATATGTTAGTACAATCTCTGGTAGTACAAAAATAATTGAAGGCTCCGGAAGAGCTCAAATTCTACTACCAAAGGGAACAAAAATAATCATTGAAAATGCTTTGTTCTCTTCAAAGTCTCAAAGAAATTTATTGAGTTTTAAGGATATCCGTTTAAATGGATATCATATTGAGACAATGAATGAAAGAGATGCTGAATATCTCTATATTACAAAAGTTACCACTACAGGTAACAAACAAGTTGTGGAAAAATTACCTGTATTATCTTCTGGATTGTATTACACAAATATTCGAGTCATTGAAAATTATTATACCCAGCCAGAAGCTGGCACCAGCCTGAAGCTGACTAATGATTTAAAAATTTGGCATGATCGGTTGGGCCATCTTGGATCAATAATGATGCGTCAAATTATTGAAAATTCATTTGGTCATCCATTGAAAAACCAAAAGATTTTTCAATCTAATGAATTTACATGTGCTGCTTGTTCACAAGGAAAATTAATTATCCGGCCTTCATATGATAAAGTTGGTTCTGAATCACCAGCATTTTTGGAAAGAATTCAGGGAGATATTTGTGGTCCCATACATCCACCGTGTGGACCATTTAGATATTTTACGGTTTTAATTGATGCATCAACTAGATGGTCCCATGTGTGCCTGTTGTCCTCACGCAATTTGGCGTTTGCGCGCTTATTATCACAATTGATCAAATTGCGGGCACACTTCCCTGATCATGGAATTAAGACTATACGTCTTGATAATGCTGCTGAATTCACCTTTAAGGCGTTTAGTGACTATTGTATGTCAATTGGAATTGTGGTTGAACATCCTGTAGCTCATGTTCATACCCAAAACGGTCTAGCAGAATCGTTGATTAAACGCCTTCAGTTGATTGCGAGGCCATTATTGATGAGATGCAAACTCCCCGTTACTGCTTGGGGACATGCTATTTTGCATACAGCAGTACTTGTGCGCATCAGGCCAACAAGCTATCATAAGCTCTCCCCCATTCAATTGGTTCATGGTCACGAACCTAATATCTCCCATCTTCGGACCTTTGGTTGTGCAGTATATGTGCCAATTGCTCCACCACAGCGAACTAAAATGGGTCCTCAAAGAAGATTGGAAATATATGTTGGATATGAATCTCCATCAATTATAAAATATTTGGAACCAATAACTGGAGATTTATTTACAGCAAGATTTGTTCACTCTCATTTTGATGAAAATATTTATCCAACATTAGGGGAAGTAAATAAGCAGCTGGATAAAGAAATTAAATGGAATGCTATATCATTATCAAGCCTTGATCCTCGAACAAATCAGTGTGAACTTGAAGCTCAAAAGATAATTCATTTGCAAAATATAGCAAATCAATTGCCAGACGCTTTTACTGATATCAATAGAGTGACCAAATCTCATGTACCAGCTGCTAATGCTCCTGCTAGAATTGATGTCCCCGAAGGACAAATAAAGATTGCAAATGAATCTAAAGCACGCCAGAAGCGTGGCAGACCACTCGGTTCTGAAGATAAAAATCCTCGACAGAGAAAAGGAGCAAAGATACAAGATGGCCCCAACGGGGTAATAAAACCTCCTGCAGAGGTTCAAATTAATAATCCTCTAGAAGAGGATCCTGACATAAATTGTAATGTTCCAAAAGTAACACAAGTACCTGAAATAAGTCAAAATGATGAGATCTCAATCAACTATATTATGTCAGGAACAAGATGGAACCGATGTGAAATAACCGTCGATGAAATTTTTGCACATAATGTAGCACTAAATATTATGGAAGGAAATGAGGATCATGAGCCTAAATCAATTGATGAATGCCGGCAAAGAAATGATTGGCCAAAATGGAGAGACGCAATTAAGGCTGAGTTAGACTCGCTCATGAAGCAAGAAGTTTTTGGGCCTATAGTCCCAACACTTGATGGTGTAAAACCGGTCGGTTACAAATGGGTATTTGTGCGAAAAAGAAATGAGAAAAATGAAATAGTGAGATATAAAGCACGGCTTGTCGCACAAGGTTTCACCCAACGACCTGGTATTGATTATGAGAAGACATACTCCCCTGTGGTGGATGCAACAACTTTTCAGTATCTAATTAGTCTGGCAGTACATGAAAAATTAGAAATACGTCTAATGGATGTTGTTACAGCCTATCTCTATGAACCTATAAGCCATGATATATACATGAAAGTCCCTGAAGGACTCAAGTTGCCCGAAGCAACTAATTCCCGGGATATATACTCAATTAAATTGAAAAGATCTTTATATGGCTTGAAGCAATCTGGACGTATGTGGTATAATCATCTCAGTGAATACTTGGTAAAAGAAGGTTTCAAAAATGATTCCATATGTCCATGTGTTTTTATTAAAAGGTCCATACATGAATATGTCATCATTGCTGTCTATGTTGATGATTTAAATATTATTGGAACGCCTGGAAAAGTTTCCAAAGCCGTACATTGTTTAAAGAAAGAATTTGAAATGAAAGACCTTGGAAAGACAAAACTCTGTCTAGGTCTTCAAATTGCATATTTAGAAAATGGGATCTTTGTCCATCAGACACATTATACCGAGAAGGTTTTGAAAAGATTTTATATGGACAAAGCGCATCCAACAAGTACCCCGATGGTTGTGAGGTCGCTTGATCAAAAGAAAGATATTTTTAGACCTCAAGAAGATAATGAAGAAATTCTTGGTCCGGAAGTACCATATCTCAGCGTGATTGGAGCTTTAATGTATCTTGCTACTAATACAAGACCTGATATATCTTTTGCTGTTAGTTTACTAGCAAGATATAGTTTTGCCCCAACTCGCAGACATTGGAAATGAGATAAAACAAATTTTTCGATATCTTCGGGGTACAATGGATATGGGATTATTTTATTCATCCGGGTCCAAACCCGATCTAATTGGTTATGCAGATGCAGGTTATTTGTCTGATCCACATAAGGCTCGGTCACAAACAGGCTACCTGTTTACTTATGGAAGAACTGCTATATCGTGGCGATCCACAAAGCAAAGTATTGATGCCACCTCTTCAAATAATGCAGAAATTGTAGCCATACATGAAGCTAGTCGAGAGTGTGTTTGGCTAATATCAATGACACAACATATTCGAGATTCTTGTGGATTGGATAGTGAGAAAGATGTTCCAACAATCATTTATGAAGATAATGCTGCCTGCATTGCCCAATTGAAGGAAGGATACATCAAAGGCGACCGGACAAAGCACATATCACCAAAATTCTTTTTCACTCATGATCTCCAGAAGAATGGTGATATTTGTGTTCAACAGATTCGCTCAAGTGACAATTTGGCAGACCTATTCACAAAATCACTGCCTACTTCAATTTTTGAGAAGTTGATAAGGAAGATTGACATGCGACGATTTCGTGACATCAAGGGAGGCCAAAATGAGGGGGAGTAGAATACGCACTGCACTCTTTTTTCGTTCACCAAGTTTTTATCCCACTGGGTTTTTATTGGTAAGGTTTTTAACGAGGCAATTTTTCTAAAGCGTATTCTACCCAAAGTGCAATGACATTCAAGGGGGAGTGTTGTAAATAAATTATGGTGAATGTCATTGTTACCATACAGTAAAACTCAGTTTTACCGTACTCGAATTTACCCCCGGTAAATATTTTACCCCTCAACCTAACATCCAATTGGATTCATCCCTTTGGCCATTTACTCACCATAATACTCTTTGTCCTAATCTTAATACCATCTTCCTTTACCTAATATCCTTTTAATTTTATCTTATTAAATTAATCATTCTCATTTGTTTTTATCCTCCCATTTTCACCTATAAATACCCCCTTCATTTCCATACACACTCACACCTTCAATCTCCATAAACTCACTCTCTCCAAATTTCCATACACATCTTTTCTCTCCTCTCTCCATCATTAATATAATTATTCTCCATTTTGTTATTATTAAAATTTTATTATTTCCTATAAAATTGTATTATTACCTTGATCAAGTTTGATCAAATTTGTATTATTCCATCAAATAGTGAAAATCTTCCCCAATTTTATAACACTCTCTAGGTTTTTTCGTTATGTTTTCAAGATCACGTTAGGAGTTGACTGGAAGGTTCTCCAATCATTCACGGCAATCGTTATAACATTTCAGTTTCCCAACAAAACCAGTTCCTTTTGTAGGATTACATTGCCCTCAAAATTTGACTTTCTGGGAATAAAAATTGTGTTCTTTTCATAATAAAAAAATGGTTTTGGTTCAGTTAGATAGAGATGCGTGGATTTTTTCTTTTTTGAGGAAAAGAATTCTACATCTTATTTTCTTTATTTTTCCTCTAATAAATAGTGTTCTTGCTTTACTCTTTTTCTTTTTTTTTTTTTTTGTCAAACTCTTTGCTTTACTTAGATTAAAAGTTTAAGAAATCAAGCCTTTTTGCGGGCTTGCTGCTTTTGGTTTCCCTTTTTCTTTCTATGCTTAAAATTAGTTGGACTGTCCATATGCCTTTTCCGTCCTACACTTTAGTCTTAAGCAGCTGGCTTTGAGAATGAGTGATTATTTTGCGAGTTCTGTTATTTTTTTAAAACAAAAGTTTTAACTGTTAAGACATAAATTAGCACATAAGGAGGGTTTACATGCGGAAGGACCACTTTTGAGGTTGTTAGTGTTAAGGTTCCTGCTTAACAAGAATACTGGTCTAAGACATTTATTGCCGGCCCTCAAATCCTTAATTGGTTTGCTACCTTAGTTACTTTATGTGTGATAGACTTCTACTCGGTAATTGAGGTTGAGGGTTACTTCTGAATTTGGGGGTTACTTTCAATCTTGATGTTAATGCTAGTTATGTTTGTAGCATGTCTGTTACTTTATTTTTGTGACCTATGCTTTGATTTAGTTCCTACTTCCTACTAGGGGCAAAACAATTCGATGTGTTTTTCTTCTGTATTCGGCTTAATTAGTTAATAGAGTCATAACAATGTCTATTAATTAGCCCAAACATAATCTCACGGTCCTGCAGTCCAAAAGTTCAGAACCCAAAACTCCAAGGATGCTAGATTTTAATCCATTCAAGTTATAAGTAACACAATAACTATTTAATTTTAAACTCGATAATGCTTAACACGTTTACGACATAACCCATTCTTACCATTAATTTTATTTTATTACATATATTACATTCTAATCTTTATTGATAGACTCATCCATTACAACGAACTTTATCGGGTTATATATGCTCTTATGTCTTATCAAACTGACATGGCACAACATCCCATCATTTTAGACCGTGTGCATCCTTAGTTTGTCAGAAATATCTATGGAAGTGGACCTTGGTGAAGAATTTTCACATTAGTAATCAAATTTCTTTTAATTCTATTTTCTTGGGGGAGGAAAAATCTGGAAAAAAAAAATGATCCATCTTTCTCTCGAGTGTTTCAAGACAATAAATCCACAATGATTAGGAGTTATGATCCCCATAATAACTAGTATACCTACTAGTAAGAATTGAGAATATATAACGTCCATGAATGAAAAAAAAAAAAAAATGCTGCCCGCTGGAAAAAAATAACCGCCGTTTGAAAATGGGGCAACCACCGAGTCAAAAAGATCAAAAGAAGAGGAAAGAAATTCAGGGAAATCCATTCGATTTTTTTTCTCTTCCTTCCAGAGACTGGAGAGTCGTCCTCCCAACCCAACAAAAAACCAACCCCTTTCCACATCATAAGTTAACAACACAACACTTCCACGTTGCTCCTCCTGCTTTGCTTCTATACCCGAAAACCACATAAACCATCCGTTCTCTCCACACAACACCCTCTCTCTCTTTTTCTCTCTTTTACTTATCTCACATCAGTAGTTATTTTAGATCCAAAATCCACTCCCTCCCTCCCTCCCTCCCAAAACGACATTCCCCCCACCCCGCACTTCACTCTTCTTCTTCTTCTCCTTCTCTCTTTTTCACGTCAACCAAAAGAAAAAAAAAAACAACAAAACACGAAAACGGAATTACTTTTACTAGTGTCCTGTGATTTGCGAATTTCAAATTAAGACTAATTAATCTCTCCAAATATGGCGTCGTCGGAGCAGCTGGCGGGCGGGGGCCCACGCTACGTGCAAATGCAATCGGAGCCATCGCCCCCCCACCCCTCGCATCAGCAGCAGCAGCAGCCGTCGCACCTGCTCCCGTCCCCGTCGCTGATATCGTCCTTCTTCTCCTTCGCCGCGCAGTTCCCCCCGCCGGAGTCTACTCGGATTTTCGACGAGTTGCCCAAGGCCACCATCGTACACGTCTCCAGACCCGACGCCGGCGATATCAGCCCCGTCCTGTTCACCTACACCATCGAAGTCAAATACAAACAGGCACGCATCATCTTAATCAAATCTCTCTCTCTCTCTTAAAAAAGAGAGTTAATGCCTAGGAAGGATAGTTATGCTTGTTTATTTCTTATAATTTGCGTGGATTTTTTTTGGAATTTTTGTTTTATTTTTTGTTTGGTGTGGTTGTGTTTGTTAGTTTAAGTGGAGATTGGAGAGGAAAGCTGCACAAGTGTTCTATTTGCATTTTGCGTTGAAGAAACGAGCGTTTTTCGAGGAGATTCAGGAGAAACAGGAACAGGTACGGATCATACGTTCGCGTGTGTAATGTAGTGTGTAAAATGGCAATTCTTTTGAGCTTACTGTTATGTCGTTCGTCCGGCAAAAGGTGTGTGGTTTTTGATGTAGTTCTCATTGGAACACTGTATTAAAGGTTAAAGAATGGCTTCAAAATCTAGGGATAGGAGATCATGGGCAGATTGTGCACGACGATGATGATCCTGATGATGAGAACATTCCCCTGCATGGTGAGGAAAGTACTAAAAATAGGTGAAAAACTTATCCCTAGTTATGATTAATGCTAAACATGAATAATGCCTAATCTGTGCTCTGACTCTTGCTTCTTCCTTTTGTGGGTTTGCGGTTCTTCAGAGATGTCCCTTCAAGTGCTGCACTCCCAGTCTTTCGTCCGGCTTTGGGAAGGCAGTATTCAATGTCCGATAGGGCTAAGGTTGCAATGCAGCAATACTTGAATCACTTTCTGGGGAATATGGATATTGTTAACTCGCGGGAGGTATGATTGGATTCCTTGCTTTGCTAGTGAAGTTGGCAATGCTTGTTTTTAGTGCTGTAGTAGAGTTTAGAAATTCTATTTCCTGATAAGGGACGTTTAGCTTAACATATGCATGGTTGTTATTACGTCTTTTACTATTGACAGTTCAAAATTTCAGGTTTGCAGGTTTTTGGAGGTCTCGAAATTGTCATTTTTACCCGAGTATGGTTCTAAGCTGAAAGAAGACTATGTAATGGTCAAGCATCTACCAAATATTATAAAGAACGACGAATCTCGGAAATGCTGTGGATGCAATTGGTTCAGTTGCTGTAACGACAACTGGCAAAAGGTGATGCAGCCTTGCCCCATATTAGCTTATGGTTGTTCTTTTTTTTTTTTTTTGGGCTTGCCTTTAATTGATGAGTCATTAGTACCCATGATTTAATTCTATTGTGCAGCAATTAGAGGTTACTCTGCATGTGGTGCCTTCCTCATTCTTTTAAGTTCTTCTGCGCATTTTAAGCACATGCAACATTATGATACTGCATGTTCTTCTGGGCGTATTTCGATGATGCTTTATGCTTCTTAAAGTACTTTTATTCACGTACATGCTTGCATAGGTATAGCTGCAGGATGTTCTTTTCTTTAGTTAATATTGGTGGCCTGCAGTTACTTCATTTATTTCAAGCGAAGACAAGGATACTATTTCTAAACACAGAATGACTCTCTAAAATGAAGACAAGATGATAATATGGTTGATTGGATAGTTTATCCAAGTTCAAATCTTGTTGTTTTAGCTCACGTTAATTGAAATCTTGTTGTTTTAGCTAACTTAAATTGCATATATGTTGGTCACTCCTAAAAGTGGGCTGCGTTAAAGTTTGAAGAGAAGTTAGAAACAGTAGAAATTGAAAAGAGTAGATGAGCAATCACTGAACCCAGGAGAGGGATCACCCAAGACGGTCAAGTTTGGGATTGACTGGTGACTTTCTGGGAATTAAACTTTCCCAGTGGAATGAATTTCATGCCAATTTTCATGGTTTATCATTTTATGCAGGTCTGGGCTGTTCTAAAACCTGGATTCCTGGCTCTGTTGGCGGATCCCTTAGATACCAAACCAGTAGATATAATAGTCTTTGATGTACTACCTCCATCGGATGGAAGTGGCGAAAGCAGGGTACTATTGGCAGCAGAAACAAAGGAACGCAATCCTTTGCGGCATGCCTTTAAGGTAAGCAGCATTCGATGTATCCAACCTACATAAATAGTGGCTTCTGAATTTGACCTTGAGATGCTTTCTTCGGGGATTGTACTATTGTCTGTTTGTTTTATCATTCATTATTTTTATCACTGAAAATGTACCAGTAGAACTGTGCGCCTCTGTACCTCTGTTTCAATGGCAGTGTAAAAAGTGTGAAGTTTGATTTTAGATATTTAGTTGCTTGCGTTATACATCTTTCCCCTTTCCTGAGATCTCCCCAAGTTTTCTATCTTGTGAAAAATAGGCTGTCCCACACTAGTTGTTGGCGCAATAAACAAAGGAAAAAGAAAAGAAAGCATATATAACATTTCAAGTCTTCATCAATAATGAATGCCAATACAAAGTACAGATGGTTGACGAAATTATAAGTTGCAGCAACTTCATCTCTCAATTGCTCTAAAAATAGTTGGTGATTTTTAATTAATATGACATTATGCATATAATTTCGTTCGCTAACAGATGATTGGAAACTTCAAAGGTCACATGTGGAAATCGGAGCATAAGGATAAGAGCTAAGAATGGTGCAAGAGTTAAAGATTGGGTAGCTGCAATTAATGAAGCTGGACTTAGGCCTCCAGAGGGTTGGTGTCATCCTCATCGCTTTGGCTCATTTGCTCCTCCTAGAGGTTTGTCTGAAGATGGTAGCCAGGCTCAGTGGTTTGTAGATGGTGGTGCAGCTTTTGAAGCTGTTGCTTCAGCCATAGAGGATGCTAAATCTGAGGTCTGTGATTGTCCCTTCCAGCTTCTGCATGTAGAATTCAGATGCACTCGGCATGAGTTTTTACAGTATATAATTGTCATCTTTTTCTGTACTATTTATTATGCAGATATTTATTTGTGGCTGGTGGGTGTGCCCAGAACTTTATCTGAGACGCCCTTTTCATTCTCACGCCTCCTCTAGGCTTGATAATTTGATTGAAGCAAAAGCCAAACAAGGAGTCCAGGTGCTTATTGATTTGTTTTTTGATACTAGTCGATGAAGGTGGGACTCGAACCCGAGACCTCACCTCTCTCATCATTGTCCTTTGCTAACGAATACTTTGTCGTTTTTACTCCCTTATCTTTATTTAATCAAGACTGGAGTTGTCATCATTATTTTCAAAGGCATTTTTCTTAAATGAAAAGTGTTCAATTCTAATTTCATAATAGGTTCTGATTCATGGGCACAAAATCCTTCATTCCACTAATACTTTTTATGCCTTGAGAGCAATATGGGCTTGTGGTTCTTGGAGATACAGTTGGAAGTATGCAACTCTTTACGTAATAGCTAGGGTGATGATATAGCTTTTGGAAATTTCAAACACTTTCAGATCTGAATCTGGGATGGTTACAGGTCTGAACAGTGTGGGAATTAATAGCAAACAAGGATAGATCCTACCCTGACTATTTTAATGTTCTTACTTGTTTGAGAATTTGTAGCAGCTGGTATCATTTGTAAGGTTCACTTCTCTTATAAGCTTTAGGTGGGTGGCTCTTTATGTATTACATAAGCAGCAAAGTAGGTAACCCGTGAAAATATTACTTGGTGACATGACACAAAGGAAAATCGTTTCCCAGCCTATTGCAGTCTGAGGAGCTTTCAAGCTACAGTATAGTTATATACCAAGATAGATTCCAACTCTTTTGTGATACTTTTGGAAAAAGCAACATTAAAAGTACTTCTTCTGAATTCACTCTGATTAATTTGAATGATTGTGGCATAACATAAATCTTGTGGCTGCAGATATACATTCTTCTGTATAAAGAGGTGGCACTTGCTCTGAAAATCAACAGTGTGTATAGCAAAAAAAAGCTGCTTAAGATTCATGAGAATGTGAGGGTGTTGCGCTATCCTGATCACTTCTCTACTGGTGTTTATCTTTGGTATGGAGTATTAACAAAGATGATATTTTCCATTAAGAACATAAACTTTATTTATTTTCTTTATATGACTTTTTTCGAGTTTGTGATATAATCGTTGCTTATCTGTAGGTCGCATCATGAAAAGTTGGTCATTGTGGATCATCATATTTGCTTCATTGGAGGATTGGACTTGTGTTTTGGTCGTTATGACACACATGAACACAGAGTTTCTGACAATCCACCACTAGTATGGCCAGGAAAGGATTACTACAACCCAAGGTAAAAGTTTCCTAAAAACTATCATTTTTCATATTTTTCTATGTGCATTGAATGTCTAGATATGGTTTAGTTTCTCTGTGTTCAATAGTTTCATGCTATTTTGGAAACTAGAAATTAGTTTCTAACTGCTTTCCAATTAGCCTTTCATCGTTCAGTATTTTATACAGATTATGTGAAACTTTAATATGGTGTTAGCAAACATATGAGTAGAATCTAATTTCAATATTTTGAAAAACATAATTTTCCATAAAATTTGGATATGACACTAATTTCTGTGGCCTGTCTAGAACTTGTGTTTTTGGGGTGTTTGTGTACAATTCATTTAATTCCAGTCTGAAGATGTGCCTAATTCCCTCATTGAAGATATTCATGTGGTGAGGCTATATCGACCAATTACATGATTTCATAGGAGAGATATCATTTCAATTCAAGTTAGTTTTGTTGATTTAGTAAGTAATGTAATGAAATGCATTCCTCTATTAGTGTGCGCTAAGTTTATTTAATTTGAGTTGTATGAGTGCCAAAGGCAACGAGAATCTGGCAACCTTTTTGGGTAATGCATGCAGGAAAGCAACTGGATTTGTGTAATATGTGTTATAAATACTTCAAATTTCTTCCAGGGAATCTGAACCAAATTCATGGGAAGATGCAATGAAAGATGAGCTCGACCGTGGAAAATTTCCTCGAATGCCTTGGCATGATGTCCATTGTGCTGTCTGGGGACCTCCTTGCCGTGATTTGGCAAGGCACTTTGTCCAGCGTTGGAACTATGCAAAGGTCAGTATGCAGCTGCAACTGGTATGGCTCTCCAATGTAGTCTGAAAGTCACTGTGATTCTGAGATGCACATGCCATTTCTTTTTCAGAGAAATAAAGCTCCATATGAGGAAACAATTCCATTACTTATGCCTCAACACCACATGGTTATTCCACACTATATGGGGCAAAAAGGAGAGGTGCAGGTTGGAAGTGAGGATGTCACAGATGATTATCAAGGCATCAAAAGACAGGATTCATTTTCCTGTTCATCATCGTTTCAAGATATACCTCTGCTTTTGCCTCAAGAAGCGGATGGGGTTGATGGCTCTAATGAAGGTCCGAAATCAAATGGGTTGGAAACTGGTAGAAGTCTATCTAATGCTTTCCGGAAATCGAAAGTTGAGCCAGTGGCTCAAGATATGCCAATGAAAGGCTTCGTCGATGACCATGATTTCTATGATCTTCATGGAAAGATTTCTTCAGATTTATTGGCAAAGTCTGGCACCAAAACTTCAGATTTGGAATGGTGGGAAATGCAGGATCGGTTTGACCAGATTGGTTCTATTGATGAAGCAGGGCAAGTTGGTCCACGTTCTTCTTGCCACTGTCAGGTGGGTTGTAACTTTGAGTTTGCACATTTTGTGCTCTGAAGCCGACCAATCATTGAGAAACTTACTATGGGGAGTTTCTGATGACCAGTGTTAGTCAAATACAGTGGGACAGGCACTGTGTGTTTTGTGTTCTTGTTTGTAAAAGTTCTGCATGGAAGTACAGTTGTTATTTTTATCTGACATAGATACTGCTGTTATATTCTACTAATTATTCAACTGTCTACTCTGCTTCTGATGAATGCCTATCAGGTGATAAGGAGTGTGAGTCAGTGGTCTGCTGGAACCAGCCAAATTGAAGAGAGCATTCATTCTGCATACTGTTCTCTTATTGAGAAATCAGAGCACTTTATCTATATTGAGGTACCAATCTTATGATTCTTTCTGCCAGTTGTTGATGCTGTTGATTTCCTTGCTGTCATAATAACGAGTAGGAAAGTTTGGGCATGTCCTATTTTTTACTTCCTAATTCATCCAAGTTCTAAAATTAAAAAGTGGTAATTCAGTCTCAGAAGTGGGGGTTACTAGGATTACTGGTGAGGAAGAGCTGTTTGCATTTAGCTGATGGGAATAAGTAGCACTAAATTTGTAAACTGTGGCACATGGTTGCACATTAAAAGAGAGTATCCATGCTGTTAGCACATTACTGAAGTATCTAGATTGCTTTCTCTCGACCTGTGCCTGTTTTCTCTAGAAGCTTAATCTGTTCATGTGAATTCATGTATTCTGTAACAACTCAAGCACCATTGCATGGACTTCATTACGCACATCTGTTTCATATAAATTTGTTGAATGTTGGTGCACAAGAAAGGTTTAACGGATTTCATTTGTTGTGTGCGTATCCGGATGTAAGATATAATTCTATGAATTTTCTTGCATTGAATGGCCTAACACATACCTTTTGTTGCTTATTATTATCCTTAGCAATTGAGCTTTAGAAGCTTGACTGACAAGAGACCCACCATTGTATTCATTTTTCCTGACTTTGATTTTGGCTTGGTCGACTTGATTGCAGAATCAGTTTTTCATATCAGGTCTTGCCGCAGACGAGATAATACGAAATCGTGTGCTTGATGCATTATACCGGCGAATTACTCGAGCATACAATGAAAAAAGGGGTTTCAGGGTTATCATTGTCGTACCACTTCTGCCTGGCTTCCAGGTCTTAATTGGTTGATTCCTTCAATTTAGAATTTGGATATTTATTTTTCACACTTTAGGCTTGTAGCCTAATTGCTTTCTGGTTCCCAGGTTCTTATCTTTTGTTGTTTCCTTTAAATATAATTTTTGGATGCTTATTTTCTGTTGACTTAACAGGGGGGTCTGGATGATGGTGGTGCTGCATCTGTTAGAGCCATAATGCATTGGCAATATCGAACCATTTGCAGAGGACAGAGTTCTATATTACAAAATCTTTATGATCTTCTTGGTCCAAGAACGCATGACTATATATCTTTCTATGGCCTTAGATCTTATGGTCAACTATTTGATGGGGGTCCAGTAGCCACCAGCCAGGTATTCTCTTACATGCATTAATCTTTTTTTTAAAAAAAATTATACATGCATAAACCTGATTGCTACACCATGCTACCTTTTCCTTATATTGAAAGTATTGTTCATCTTCTCATCACTGCAAATCTCAAATGCTTGACGTTACATGGGCTAACCTTGGTCATGTTCGACATTGCTCTTGTACCTGCTGATGTAGGTGCATAGTAAAATCATGATTTTTTTTAACAGAATAATAAAATCGTGATAGTTGCTGATCGCGCAGCCTTGATTGGATCAGCGAATGTTAACGAAAGAAATGTTCATTATTGTACCTGCAGGTATACGTGCATAGTAAAATCATGATAATTGATGATCGTATAGCCTTGATTGGATCAGCCAATATTAATGATAGAAGCCTGCTCGGGTCACGAGATTCAGAGGTAGTACTTCATTCCAGGGCTACTTTCTAGTCAAAATTTTCTCTTCAAGTACATTTTTTTGCCTTTATTTAGTTGCAGGCCTGAATATGATTACTTGGAGATCCTAAAATGGTTAGTGATTGTAGTTTCACCAAAAAATAAGTATCATTTTCTTTATTAAGTTATTTAGGTTTTAGATGGTGTTATTTATTCTGGATATTAGAGCTTTCAATTTCGTTGACCATCTCCTATAAATATGATTCAAAGAGGTTACAAAATTAAGCTCTTCACCTTAGCCGTTTTTCCTTGGTTTCTTGTATTTCAAATGACCTCTGCCTAAAATACAAGCTTCACCTTGTATGCCTGGAAGGAAGTTCTCATCTCTTTGAAGATACTCTTATTTAACTATTGTTATTAATGTCTTAGATTGGAGTACTCATTGAAGACAAAGAGTTGGTTGACTCATCAATGGGTGGCAAGCCTTGGAAGGCTGGGAAATTCTCTCTGAGTCTTCGCCTTTCATTGTGGTGTGAACACCTTGGACTCTCTACCAGAGAGGTTAGCATAGCCCTATAACAAATAATAATGGACAACCAAAGAAATATGGCATTGATTAATGAGTAACATAGTCAATGATAACTTTAAGTCAGTCTTCTGAGTCCTTAACTTCTTTTCTTTGTCTCAGAACAAGCAAATTATTGATCCAGTAATTGATACAACTTATAGAGATATATGGGCCGCAACTGCTAAGGTAAGTAGGAAAAAATGGCATGCACTCTTCTTTTCAAAACCTGGTACGGGAGTGAACCTTGGCTTTATCTTTGCTTGCTTTATGGCATGCACTCTCCAAATACTGGTTTAGGAGTGCCACATATTTTGAAGTATAGCTGTTTGACTCCAGATTTTTTATTAAGCAAAAACGCATGTCACATGATACTTTTGGTTTGCTAAACAAAGAATAGAAATAGTCAAGTAAATACTTGTTTAATCGCATAAGCATTGGTTAGCTGGCTTCATGGTTGTGCGAGACTTTTCTCTTTGCTCCTTGCTTTGAATTGGCTCCTGAAGTAACATTGCACGTTGCAATTGTTTTTGACAGACAAACACAATGATCTACCAGGATGTCTTCTCTTGTATACCAAGCGATCTTATACATACCAGGTTTGGTTTATCACATTTTGTATTTGTCTTTCCATTTTCCCCCCAACTGCCAACTCTTCATGATCACTTGCTGTGCATGATTCCTTGCAGAGCTGCGTTGAGACAGAGTGCGGCACTTTGCAAGGAGAAAGTTGCTCACAATACTATTGATTTAGGAATAGCTCCGAAGAAGCTCGAATCTTATCAGAACGGGGACATCAGCAACACTGATCCTTTGGAAAGATTACGATCCGTGAAGGGGCATCTTGTTTCTTTCCCCTTAGACTTCATGTCCAAGGAAGATTTAAGACCTGTGTTTAATGAGAGCGAGTATTATGCATCTCAAGTGTTCCATTGAGTATTCGGGGGTCATCATAACCATTGAGAGCAGTCCCCAATTTTTCCTTCTGTAGGTAAATCATTGTGGTTTACAGGGGGATGTAGCTCTCCGTTAAGCGGCAATGTCAATGTTTTGTAGCATTTGACGGAGTTTGTCGAAGCTTTCTTTTCCAGACGGAGTTGCGTATACATAGAGAAGAGATAGAAAAGTTCAATGTATAAATTTAAAATGACCACAGTCTTCGTAGAATTTGATACGGAAATATTTAAATTTCCCATATTGGGGAAAAACAAATTCTTCTACTTCACTGCATCAAATCTATGTGTAATTTAAGAACTGAAAATAATCTAAATTTGTGGCTGCTCACTACTGGTGTTAAACACTTTCAATTTCTTCTAATGTATGGGCTAACATTAATTATTCATCATCCTGGTAATTTTAGCAAATTAAAAAAAAATGAGGAAGATTAGGGAGAGATTGAGACTTTGGCGGAAAAAAGTTTAGATGATTTGGTTGCTACAAAACATGAAATTTTATAAATTTCTTTACAACCTTTAATTCTCGGCCTCTACATTGTAAGGGCGTCTTAATGAGATTTAGCCTCTACTCTTTTTTTCCAGTTATATATCCATGTTTTATTTATAAGTTGTGCATTCTGTTGATTAGAAGATAGCAAAACAAATATCAGGGCCAGGCCGACATCAATCTGCGAGTTCTTTGTCAATATTATCCAGACAAGCTTTACTAGATTCTCTAATACATAAATCTCGTAGTTGAACCACAAACAGTATAAAAGTACACACCACTAACACTTGTTGATATACCTGCAATAGAATCCCCAGCCCCAAAACTAGAATCCCATCAATGATTATCACACAAAAAAGTGGACTCTCCTCCTGGAACAAAGTAGAAGCAACTTCCTGTCCTTGGACGTGTCAAGATCCCATGGCCTCCTCCCCCAAAAAATCATTGTTCAGTGTTCACCTTTCACTATTCAATTCCCCCAGAACCAAAAATATCTCTCCATCACAATCCACAATTTGATCTACCTAAAAAAGAATAATACATTCATATGGCGAGTGCCTTGGTGGTCACAAATCACCATCACGTAATGTTTTTATTTGACCTTTTGAATTGAATGGTTAAAGCATAGCCAAGTGTTTGGAATCATCACAGGAGCACTAATCATTACTTAATTATCCTCTTATGGAAAATCTCATCTAATTACAAACTTTAGCTTAGTGTCACGTAGCAAACGGCGCACAACAACTTATTTTTCAATTGTGAAAAAACTTTCACAATCAAAAAGACGTAATTTCCATAGTCATTTTCCAATTAATAACACACACCCACTCATTTACCAATTTTTTTAAAAAATCTCTATAACTTCCAAACCTCAAGTTTATCTTTATTTAATGAACTCGTCCCTCCACCGCTTACAACTCCCTTATTTTTTTACCGACATCTAATTAAATACTCCCGCTCACATCATCTCAACTCGACAAATGATCCAATCCTCGACGAGCAAATCTTAAACTAAACGAAAAATGTAAACCAAAACAAAATTCTTAAGCTTTTGAACAAGTATTTTAATGACAAGATTGGGATATGACGTAATTCTCAACCTTGGAAAAATAAATAATCAAACGTGGTTAAATGTCTAAAACACCCCTCACTTGCCGTCAACATGGGAAGAAGACAATGGCATTACAGTCAATTCACTACCGGGGCGTACAGTTGATGTAAAGCTATACCTCACGTACGTGCTCATGAACCTCTCCTAGTGGAAAGAAGACTGCTAAATGGAGCACAAGCAACCGGAAGCCTATGAATTGTATCCTTGGATGAGCTTAGCGTGCTACGGTGGAGTTGGTGTCCGGCCGGTGAGCGGAGACGTCCGGCTAGGGTGTCAGCTTTCAAGCTATTAAGTTCATCGCTCTTCTTCTGAATAAAAACAGATTTGCAGAGAAAGGGAAAAAGAAAAAAACGAGGTTCTTATTTTACTCTCTATGACTTTTAGAAGATCAATATATAAGGCCTTTATATTCTTCTTTATTGTCTTCACTCTTCCCTCTTCTTATCTCCAATCTGTTTCTCACTTGATGATATGTAATGGGTAGAAGTTTTGTTAATGGTCAGTTTTATATATCAAAGAGAGTTTGGCTATGGAATTTGGATAAAACAGAAAGGACGATAAATATAGAGTTTTTTTTTTTCCTCTTTTGAGTGTTAATTTATACTATGGATATGTGGAAATGATGTCAAAATCTATACACAAAAAAAGTATGTAAATTCTTATTATGTGCATATTTTTGTGTTAAATATGAATGATATATATAGGAATATACCCGGCTTTTTATTCTGATTTCATTTTTTCATATAAATTCTTGTTTTGTTTTCTTATCAGGTCACTTAATAGAATGTGAAGGAAAACCTGTTAAATTAATTAGTTCCCTCCATGGTTGATGATACTGTAGTAAACGTTAAAACATGTAATTGTACATCTTGCTTTCCTTCCATATATATGAATTTCCACCAGGGTCTTAAATTCGCAATGATCACCATGATTCAATTATGTATGCAATAAAGAAATAGTTTAGGTTCACGAGAACGTTGCCATAGATATTTGGTCATCAATGATTTCTATATTCTTAAGCATTTCTATGGTTGGGTGCAATGATATAGACAACTGGAAGATTCTTTTTGATCCCAGGTTTTGATTTGGATTTATAGTTCTTTGCTGTTGAATATCAAGTGAAACACTTATATTCCCTATATTATGCCTCAGAGATGATATATGGTTGTTGTTTTTGTTTTCTTCAGTAGACATAATTAATTCTTTCAACTAACTTCCAGCCAAGCCATTGCAGTTTAAGCAGGGTTTTATTATAATTTAGAACTTACAGTTGTTATGAAAAAAAAAAAAAAACTGAGAGATCTGTGATCTACTTGGGCTGTAGAAACAATGGTGCTCTTCCCATCTTTTTTTGATGGTTTGGCTAGAACTGTATCGATCAAGAAAGGGAAGGAAAAAGATGTTGGTAAGGAAGCTGCAGAAGCATTGGCAAAAGGTGCTAAGAAGAAGGAGTTGATGTTGAGTTCCTCTGGCACCACCAAGTCCAATAAGTCCAACAATTTTGCCTCAGTCTGCTCCAAGCAAGGCCAGAAAGGAGTGAATCAGGATAGACTAATTGTGTGGGAGGTAAATGAACCGAATCCCATAAAAATATGGAACGAATTGATGTTGTAACAGCTTGGATTCATTTTTTTTTTTTTCCTTGAAAGAGTGATAAATTTGTGTCTGATTAAATTTGCAGGAATTTGGGTGCCAAGAAGATATGGTCTTTTGTGGGATATTTGATGGTCATGGCCCCTGGGGTCATGTTATTGCTAAAAGGGTTAGCAAACTGGTACCTTCTTCTTTGCTGTGCAATTGGCAAGAAACTCTTTCAGTTACATCCCTTGACTTGGACTTTGAGTTGGAACTGGATAGAAGCATTCATCAGTTTGATACATGGAAGCAGTCCTACTTAAAAGCCTATGCTTCCATCGATGAGGAACTGAAGAAGCATCCTGGAATTGATTCCTTCTGCAGTGGTACTACCGCTTTAACAATTGTTAAACAGGTACATATATATAAAGCTTAAATTGGCTTCTGCTATTTACAAAACTTCTGTTATTTCAGTTGATAGACAACTTATGTCTTTATTTATGCCAGGGTGAACATCTCGTTATAGCAAATATTGGTGATTCTCGGGCTGTGATGGCAACCACTTCAGATGATGGCAGTTTGGTAGCACTTCAGCTTACCATCGACTTCAAGCCTAATTTACCAGGTTAACTCTCTGTTCTCTACATGTATTCATCTGGTTTCACATAAAAAAAAAAGGGTTCAAAAATTCAATGCCTCTCTTTTAATGTGAATTGCAGAGGAGGCTGAGAGAATAGCACAATCCAATGGCCAAGTGTTCTGTATGAGTGACGAACCAGGAGTGTATAGGGTGTGGGCTCCCAATGGCAAGACACCAGGACTAGCATTGTCAAGAGCTTTGGGTGACTACTGTGTTAAGGATTTCGGGCTTATTTCCGAACCTGATGTGACTGAAAGAAACATAACAGACAGAGACCAATTTGTCATTCTGGCAACAGATGGGGTACATACTTCCTAATTACTATCATCAAATTTGTAAACTTCCTCCAAATTAAGGAAACACAGGGCTTGGCCTGGTGAGCAAAATGGGGATGCTGACTGATTGAGGATGACTTTTGTCTTGTGCAGGTATGGGATGTTATCTCCAACCAAGAAGCAGTGCAGATTGTTTATTCAACAGCAGACAGAGAGAAATCAGCCAGGAAGCTGGTGGAATGCGCCGTTCGGGCATGGAAATGCAAGAGAAGAGGCATTGCAATGGATGATATATCAGCCATATGCCTCTTCTTCCACGCTTCCCCACTAGCTGATCATGTGCTCATCTCCAAACAAGTTTATATGACGACCAAACCGCAGTAACTATTGTATAGCAGCAGCATATGTGTGTGTCTATGGGGCAAAGCTTTCTATGTGTCTAGATATATATATTTTGAAATGAAAACCTGGTCTTGACTTCAGGTGTTATTAGTCTGTCTATTGATCATGTTCTTAATCATGCTGAATAGTCTTTGGATTTCCTTCATATTATTAATTCATCGGAATTGATCATCTTGCGATTGGGATGAGCATTCCTGTATTCATGGGCAGGATAATAAAAACAGCAATAACGCTGCAGTCCTTCAGGCTATAAAGGCCATTAATTGTCGTCACCTCCAAAATAAAAGCAATCCTGTGTTATACAGAAACCCGAATTGGGATGTTTGAATTTTAATAACACCTCCTCACAAAAGAGGCAAAAAAAGTGTTGACAAGGATAAACTAATTGCAGGGGAGGTAAAGGAACCAATATTTATATAACAAGCTGAATGCAATCATAGAAATTGAATTGCACAGGAAAAAAAGATTCAGGAATGACATGTCGGTTACAATGATACCTAGATGGCCCAGAGGCCAGAGCCCAAAATGTTGTGGTTCAGGCAAGTTCCCTTTTATCTTGTTCGGCTTAATTGGGTCTCTCTCTCTGTGGAAGATAAACGCAAGAAAAAAGAGCAGAAAAGTAGGGTTCTTCACTTGCTTGGTGCAACTTCACTACTTCCGCCCTTTTCGTGGTATCGGAGACAATTAACTTGTACTACATTTGATTCATTCCAGCATCTTGACTTGCTAATTCTTTTTTATTAGCTATGCTATTTTAATGTATTATTGATATCACAGGCTATTGTATTACAGGCAACTCGGAACAAAATTCAGAGGTTTGGGTTATGCAGACAAAATCAATGACTACTTATTGGAGTATTTCTGTGTAATTCCAAAAGATCTCTATTGAGTTTGAGGCCTCTAATGTTACGCCTCCAAATTAATTTTAATTGCATCAGATGATACAGTTGCACGATCCCCAAGTTGAATACTCTGCCGGACAGTAACTCCAGCAAATCAGGTGATGCAAGTTGATATGGTCTGGTTATGTGCTGCACTGACAATGTCACCAATTGTGAGGAAGCGGAGACTCACATTATCTCTGTCATCGGTGGTGGTTTTGCTCATTGACTGTGAGTTCTGAAGGAAGCATCATCAGATGAGTTGATGGGCAGCCAGCGGATGGGATTTCAACTCATATAACAGAAGAACAGGAAGAAAAATGTCAGTGAAGGAAATATTAATGGATTTGGGTTGAGGAGGAGGTGCCAATGATAGTTTCAGGGAAGGAAACTTACACATCTTGTGTTGGTGTGATGAAAGGGAGATAACATCATATTGTTAGTGATGGTCATATCACTTGCATGCCTGGTGGCAAAATATATAATCTGGCTGGATATAACTTTTTCGCCGAAATTTTATTTTCCAACACTTTTTTATAATCTGTGTAGTGGTCCTTAAATTTTGTTCATAATTGCACAAACTATTGCTTCTTTGGTTATCCTTATTTTTTGTCTTCGAGTATTTTGACATCCCTCCAAATATAATTAGTGAACTCCTCTTGGAGTAAAGGAGATCATCATGTCTTTTGTTGGTTTTGAAGCTGTTTCATGTATGTAGTCTCGATTTCGACAAAAAAAATATATATGGGACAGTGTCATAATATATGGGATCCGTTAAAAAAAAAAATAAAAACATAATATGGGATGTTGGAAAATAAGAAAAAACTCTGACAACACAGAACCTCGAATTTGGATGTTTGAATTTGAACACCTGCGAGGGCAAAGAGTTAATCAGGATAGGCGGCTAATTGAGCGGCAAGTAAAGGAAGTGACACTAAAGATTCAATAAACATATTGAGATCCTTGCATCCATTATTTGATCTCTTAAACATATTTATTCTAAACACAGTTGTAACATGAAATTTTGAAGAAACGATAAAGAGAGTTGATTAGAAATTTTTGGATTTGATATGGCTTGATCCATACTCAATTTAACCAGGTAAATTACAAAATCGTTGGGTTGTTGGCTCCCTTGCAATTGGATAACCATTTTTACTCAATCCCAAAATTCTTGAGCTAATTCTGCATATTATATTACACATATACTTTATTATTCTAATCTTTATTTTATTCTGTTGCATTCATACTTAGAGCAAGGTGGGTACTTTACCCTAGTTACATTCGGTCTAGTGAAACCAGGTGGGCCTAGAGCCCAAAAATGTTAAACTTCAGGCAAGTTCCTTCCTCCTTATCTTGTTCGGCTTCGCGTCTCTCCCCGGGCAAAGAGCGTTAAGGCTAGAAAAAGCAAAGTAGAAAAGAAAAGTAGGGTTCTTCACTCGGTTGGTGCAACTGCAGACTCGCTGTTACAGATATATTACCGAATTCTTCTTTTAAGAACACAACAACAGCAACAGGTCAGTGATAGCTGCTACAATTATGAATCCTCTTCATTCTACAAATCTCATGTTCCAAATGTTTCAGTTTCAGTTGAAGAGTAGTTATGGAATAAAACCCCCAAAATTTCACAAACCCCATCATCTTCAATTTCAATTCTATTGCCATTCTAGCGACTCCATCTCATCCAGTTCACTAGAAAACCCGTTTGCAGCCTCTTATCTCGTGGACAAATTTGGGTTCCCTTCAGAATATGCTTCACAGGTTTCTAAAGATCTCCACTTTAAAAGTCACGAGCAACCTGAGTCTGTTATTAATTTGTTGTTGACACATGGCTTCGCGCTACCTGATGTCTCCAATCTGGTGAGAAGAGCACCTAGGGTTCTTCAGTTCAGTGCTGAAAGCATCGTTACCAAGATAGAGTTTCTTAGATCTAGGGGTGCTTCATCGCGGGATGTTGCCGATATATTGGTTAGGAATCCTCAGATTCTTGAGTGTAGCTTGGAAAACCACGTAATCCCTGCTTATGGCTTCATTAAGGGTGAGATTCGTTCCGATAGAAAGGCCTTAGCTGTTCTTAAACGTCGTTGGAACTTCCTTTCCGGTTATGCTGATGCGTCAGTTAGCATCAATGTTTTGCGTCACATTGGAGTCCCCCAATCAAATATTGCTCATGTTTTGCTTATGAATCCTGGGATATTGTTTATGCCTGATCGGGTAAAACAGACTGTGGAGGAGTTGAAAGTAAGGGGCTCTGATCCTTCAAAGAAGACTTTTGTCTCGGCGCTGATGGTCAAATGTGAGCAGGGCGAATCCAAATGGAGAGAGAAGATTGATGCGTATAAGAGCTGGGGTTGGACTGAGGAAGAGATCTTTGTAATATTTATGAAATTTCCTCGGTTTATGTCCAATTCTGGGGAAAAAATCTCGGCTGTGATGGATTTTGTTGTTAACAAATTGGGTTGGGGGCTTTCTCTTATTGAAACATACCCACGTCTTCCTGGAGTGAGCTTGGAGAAGAGAATCATCCCCAGGGATTCTGTCATTCAATCCCTCTTGTCAAGAGGTACAATTGAGAAGAAATCCTACGGGCCTCGAGTATTCTTGCTGTCAGAGGCTGATTTCCTGGATAAGTATGTAAGGCGTTATGAGTTTGCGGATGAGTTGTTGCAGCTATATAGGAAGGTGAGAGATGAATCACAGTTGAAGGGAGGAAGCGAGTCTTGTGATGAAGATGAGGTTGCAGACATATCAGAGATTTGAGATGACAATGAGAATATCACAGATTTGTGATGACAATGAGAATATGCAATTGTAACTGAAATCTGAGAGTATAAGTCAGAATTTTCTTACTGTGTGTGTCCTTGCGACCTCAACTTTTCCGTTCCATTTTTCTTTAGGTTAGCTTTTATCTTCTCTTTTTCATGTCTTGAGGTTAGCTTAGTTCCCCCACCTCTTTCATCTTACATTCGAGTTTGTTCCTGCTGCTTCTTTGAATCTAATGTGCAGATGCTACTCTAGGATTTATCAATTTTGCTCATGAGTGTGGAGGGTACTTCATAAAAGCCTAACAGAGTAAAGGGAAATTCAGAGGTAACGAAGAAACAATTGGTTTCAATCCTTCAACCTCCACCACTACTTCTGGCCTTTTCGTGGTATCACAGACAATTAACTTGTACTAAATTTTATTCATTTCAGCATTTTGATTTGCTAGTTCTTGTGTATTTACTATACTATTCTAATGTAGTATTCAAATCACAAGCTATTGTAATATACATTTGGTATTTCAGGCAACTCGAACAAAATCAATGACTACTTATTTGAGTAGTCATTGGCAACTCGAACAACCAAAAACAACTAAATCTTGAATTCCCCAATAAAATTGTAATACCCATTCTAAAAATTTTTGAATTGGTTTTTTAAACTTTTATCGTATTCCCACCTCTAAAAAAAAAAAATGCTTCACGTTTTGGGTATTATTGGGGAATTGAGGATTTGGCTGTCTTTGGGTATTGTGGAGTATTATTTTAATTCGTAGTTTAACCCGCTCTAGGCACAAACGGGTTCGCTTTCTAACGAATCCGAGCGAAACAGAAAACACCCACTTCCTATGGGGTCCACCCGATGACGTGTCACACTCACAAACGGACATTTGGTGTCTTACTTTACCTGGTCGACCCGCGAACCGGAATCCATGATTTGTGTAGAGTACAGTGACCAAAATCCAACCCTAGGCTGAGTTCAGTGACCAAAAATTGCTTTTGACCATAAATAAATTATGTGAATGTCATTGTTATTATGGAGTAAAACTTATTTTAATTTATCTCGGTAAATATTTTATCCTTACACCTAATTTTCACTATTTTTGGTAGAAAGGTGGCTTATAGCCTAGATGAGATTAATTCCGAATAGGACAAAGTCTCGGGCTAGCTGCCCCAAACAAATCAAACTGTAAACAGTCTAGACATTCCCTAGGAGGAGTCTCTAAATAATGAAAACCTAAAGAACATTGAAATCCAAAATTAGCAAGTCAGTCTGCAGTGCCATTAGCTTCCCGATAAATATGTGTCAAGCGCACCTAATTTCCACTTTGGATTCATCTCTTTCGCTAAGCCAATTACCCTCCATAATTTTTTTTGTTCTAATTTTAATATCATTTTCTTTTACCTAACTTCTCTTTGATTTTATCTTTTAAATTAATCATGCTTATTTGTTTTTTTCCTCTTATTTATCATAAAATTCACCTCTTTACCCATACATATAAACATGTCTTCTCAATCTCCAACCATCTTAGTTCAATTATTCTTCATTATCCATATTCATTATCCATATTATAGTTATATTTTTAGAGCTTATATTATTACCAGAGTGAATTTCATCAGAAAATTTTATGATACATTTACATATAATAGGTTTTTAAGTGTTAAATATGTTATTTTTGTTATAAAATTGGGAGATGAAATTCACTCTTGATGGAGTAATACAAGCTTGATTAAAGGAGATAATACAACTTTGATGGAATAATATAACTTTGGTAGGAATAATGCACTTTTGATAATAATATAAGGAGGGAGAACAATAAAATGTAGATGGAAGGAGATGGAGGAGAAATATATGGAATGAGAAGAGAGTGAAGTTTATGGTGGATTGTAAACATGATTGTTAAAAGCGCGAGTCAACTCGTAAAATCGTCCGAGTTTATGATGTTAGGGTAGGATTTCGAGTTGACTCGCTTACAAACTCGAATTTTGGTCCAACTCGCTAGTCAACTCGTTAAACTCGTCGAGTTTGACCAAGTTTAATCTGTGAGTTAAGATAACAAAAAAAAATAGAATTAACGCTTTGACCCCGCTGATTGCCAAATCATGCAAATCGAACTCTGACGGCGATGATGGTGGGGTTGTTATCAGTGGGTGGTGCGTGGTTTTTGCTTCTTCTTCTTCCTGGGATTTGGGGTTTGAGTTTCATATTGTCATTGTGGGATAAGAGGAGAGGGGAGACCAAAGAGTGAGGAAGAGGTGAGAGGAGTTAGTTGAGGAGAAATCAAAGAAGGGTGGAAGACACAGGTGAGGAGATCTTGGGGCGGTGAGCTTTTTCTTTAAAGAGGTGGCGCTGTAAAGAAAATAATTCTTCTGTGAGTATAGGATCGAGTTAGGTTTTGTAAAAAAAACGAATAGAGTTAGGTTTTGGATTAGGTTGCTGGGCTTGATGAAATAGCAATTTGGCCCAAGTACCTAATACGGCTTTGACAAATAACTGAGGATAGTTTTAGAAAAATCATTCAAGTGATGAATGATAATAATAGACATATTTTATGAACCAATATATTTAAGAATTTAACAAATGAATTGATGTTATAAAATGTGAATGTCTGTATGTGACCACCTACCACTTGTCTGTCCTTTTGTTATTGTTCAATGTGCAGAATTGATCAAACCTTGGCCTTATAAGGCCATTCACTCGAGACATTTTTGGGTGATGAAGTAATGAAAATATACAGACGAGCTTCCCCTTTCATCTTCTCTGCTTTCTTCTCTTTCTTCTTCTTCATGAAATTCTTTATTACAACATGCTATTTACAACACGTTATCAGCACGATCGACTCTGTGAATCGGTTGATGATTAGGAAGATGCTTAAGGTTAGTTAAGTATGCTTATGCCTAATTAAGTATGTTTATTAACATAAGGCATGGATTAAATTGTGACATTAATTATAATATTATAATATGCCTTTAAATACAATTTAATATGCCAATTATTATTATATGATTAAATGCACTAACTAGATTTTGATTATGACAAACCTATGTATAGCATCTTGTGCTTCTAACAATGAATTGCAGCTCACAAAGGTGGTCAAATCGTGATCAACACATTGAAAGATGAGTTAGTGGGATTGGTTATGGTTTTAGTGGAGTTGACATGTCGCTTTCACCAAAAAGGGAACCATTTATTTAATCCCTATGGAGATTGGTCAAAGAATCTAAGACACTACCATTTGTGGAATTTGAATCAATGAAAAGGCTACCTTAAACAAATCAAATATCAGCTGAATTCAGACTTCCTAGGACCAACCTAGGACTATGCTAAACAATGACATCAATGACAAAAAGCTGCAGACCGCTGGATCTCATGCCAAAGTGAAAGGGACAACAGGCAATATGAACGTTGACGCTCTGGCACCTCGGGAGACAAACCAGCTGGATGGAAAGGGACATGCAACGGTTCAAATTCAAATTGCCACCATCCAACTTGCCTATATAATGAGATGCTGATTCAAGGAGAACCTCAGAGCTGCTAAACCAAGATTCAATATTCAAGCAAAGTTAGTGCACTTGCAGTTCTCAAGTCAAGCTAAAGAGAGAGAGATAAACACTTTTCTTAGTTCATTCATTGTGAGACAATCTTTGAAGGGAAAAGTTGTTGTACTTAGTTATAGCTTCTGTATCAAAGGGTTTTCTGTAAGGCAAAGCTAGGAAAAGCTTTGTGGTGAGTGTGTGAGGTTTGAGTTGAGCCTAAAGGAAAAACTTATATTTTAGGTTAGTGGTTGAACCCGTGAAAAACCATAATAAGAGTTAGTTAGAAATCTCAAGGGGGGATCCTTGAGTAGTGGATGTAGTCCTGCGTGGCGAACCACTATAAATCGTGTGTCCAATTATCTTTAACCCTTCCTCCTTGTGTGTTAATTAGTTTGTTCATTAGTGTTCTTAAACACAAACCCAAACACATAAACACTTTGGCATTAGAGACACCAAATCGGGTTTAATCCGAAAAGGCTAATTCACTCCCCCTCTTAGCCACTTTGGGCCAACAGACTCTACCCGAGCAAAGCATGAAAACCAAAGAAGAAAACTGAAGAAAAAACCCGAGTAACAGTTCGTCAACCTCACTGTTACTGTTCACTCGTAAGAGCTCCGGGCCACCTCTCACGCCACCACCACCACCGGTGAACTTCCCACGCCGTCGCCAACCAGAAGCCGCAGCCCCGTCCTCCGCCGTCGCCTGACGCGCCGTCAGGATGTCAAGACCCGACGGCCACGCCCGACAACCCGCCTCCCTCTGCACGCGACGGTCGCGCCTCATCTGGCCATCAGCGATACCACCTCACGCCGGCCCTTCCATTGTGCCTCCTTTCCGCGCCACCAGCCCCATTGCAGCGCCACCACCGTCGCCGCTAGCAGCGATGACCCGACGGGATCCATCCGACCCAACTCGCCTCGCCTGCAACCGCACCATCAGCCAAGCTGCACCGGGTTGTTCGCTGCGCTCACCTCCTCCTCGCCTCGTCTCGTCGAGCCGTCGACGCAGCTGCCGGCAAGATGAGCAAGGCGGGTTGAAGACGGCCCGATTACTCTTGGGTCGACCCGCGTGGGTGAGTTGCAGACCCGACCCACGTCTTGACCCGGACGCGCAAATGGATAGCGGGCTTGGATGATGGGCTGTTTTTGTCGGGCCTGGGCCTGGCACAGTGCACCGGCCTGGTTTGGCACTATACAAGGACTGGGCTGGCACTGTTCAAGCCCGGCCTGTTATTAAAAAAAAAAGAAAAAAGAAAACAGAAAGAAACAGTAAATATATACTGTTAAAAAAAAATATATGTTTTGG
This sequence comes from Turnera subulata, assembly GCA_028386065.3. NCBI lineage: Eukaryota > Viridiplantae > Streptophyta > Magnoliopsida > Malpighiales > Passifloraceae > Turnera > Turnera subulata. The sequence goes on from JAKUCV010001823.1 coordinate 137,071, forward strand.
GAAAATAATTTTGAAAACAATATTATTAAAGTATATACCGGAATAATAACCGTGTATAAGTATGATATATTATATATATTATTGCTGAAAGATTTATCAAGTAAGCATATTTTATGTTTTTATTTAAATTACGATTGGGCTATTAAAAAGGCCCATTGCATTTAAATTTCTCGCCTTTAATTTTATTTATGTTTTGCTTGGGCTCGTACAAGGCCCACCATTTTTTAAAATTTTATGTTATTTATTTTAATTGGGCTGATTAATAAAAATCCCATGTCTATTTATTTTAATTAAGTCTTTATTTATTTAATTATGTTACTTGAATTTGAGGCCATCAAAATTTTCCGAAGAAATTTATCATGGGCATTAAATGCTGAAATGCATTTAAATGATAATAGTCTGGAAGACTAAATGAAAGAGTCTAGAAGACTCAATAAAAAGAAAAATAAAGTAAAGACTGTATGTCTTACTGTCAAAAGATCCTGCAGATCTTTAAAAAAAAAATGGGAGAAAAATGTGGCCACCAGAAGATGAATACTCTCCCAAAATTTTATTGCAAGTGTATGCACCTGAAGTGAATACGATTGTACATGATAATTTTTAAGAGCACAAGTTTTTGTAAGTAACCGGGTATGCAAAAAGAGACAATATACGCAGCGGAAAACCCGGAACTAATGGAGGATCCATGTGAAACGGGGTAAACCGAATAACAAAAATTCATACCTGGTTAGGTTGAGATCTTTCACTCAACTGATGATCCGAATCAGCAAGAACCGAAAAGAATATGTATTTATAGCAAAAGCTTCAGGCTTTAGGTTACAAGCAATACATATTGTACTTAGACAGGGTACTCCAGGATCTGTCTAATAGCACGGTATTTGGAAGCTTCTTCTGGAGTTCCAATCACTAAACATATCAACATAAATTTATCCATACTCATAATGATCATGTAAAGATTAACTCCAAATTTTGTAATTTCCCGGGAATTAGTTGCTTCAGACAATTTGGATCCTTCAGGGATCTTCATGTATATTTCACGACTTATGGGATCCATGGTAGGCTGTAAAAGCTTTCATTTGATGCATTTCTAATTCTTTTCATATAATGCCAGACTTATAAAAATAATTGCATCCACCATAGGGGAGTGCATCTCCTCATAATTAATATCAGGTCATTTGGGTAAAACCTTGTGCTATAAAAACTGTGCTTTTATATCTCATTATCTTTTCGCACAAATACCCTTGTCACGACTGATCAATTTTACACCATCTGGTGTATGGACTACAGGTCCGAAAATTTCTCGCTTCACAAGCAAGTCCAACACAGCCTCAATTACATTTCTCTTATTTTTGGCCAATCATTTTTGCGCCTACATTCATCAATGTAGGTTCATGATCCTCATTTTTATTTAGCGCTATATTATAAATAAAACAAATATTCCGTCGACGGTTATTTCATGTCGGTTCCATCACATTCCTGACACTGTAATTGAGATCTCATCATTTTCATTTATTTCAGATACCTGTGTTACTTCTGGAACTTTATCAATCTGTGTCAGAAAACCTCTTTTGGAGGATTTTCCTCTTCTTGAGGAATTTTAATACAAACCTCTACTGGAGGCCTTATTTTCTTACTGGGGCCATCTTATCTCTTTGCTCCTTTTTCTCTATCGAGAATTTCTTTTCTTTTGGAACCGAGTATATTCTACGCTTTATGCGTACTTTAGATTCATTTGCATACTATACTTGTTCTTCTGGAACATTAATTTGAACAGGAGCATATGCAGCTGGTATGGTCACACTTTTCAAATCAATAAATATGTCTGGCAATTGACTTACTAATATGTTGCAAATGAATCATCTTCTGAACTTCATGTTCACACAAATTCGTTTGAGGATCAACAACTATATATTGATAATGTATTTCAATAATATCTTGATCCAGCTGCTTATTTTCTCCCCCTGATGTTGGGTAAACTCTTTCACCAAATTAACAATAAACAAATCTCCAATCATTAATCAATGGTTTCAATTACTTTGTAATTGATGGAGATTTTTATACCCAACATCTATTCCCAACCTTCTTTAAGGACCAATTTTACTATGCTGTGGTGGAGCATTATATACTATATAACCAATGGTCCGAAGATGGGTGTTACTAGTGACCATGAACCAATTAAATGGGGAGACCTTTTGTTTGGCTTGATGCACATAAGTGTTGCTGCATGTAAAATACCATTTTCTCAAATAGTCATATTTCATCAATGGTCCTGCAATCAATTGTCAATGTTCCCCCAGATCTGTTTGGGTTTATTTCCAATGATATACATTATCCATTGAAGAAATATACCAGCATTATTTAGACATATAGTCTAATAACATAATTAGGGATATGTACCCGCAAGTGGCTTAATCATTAAAACAAGTGCGCACAATGCCAACTTGCGTCACACAATGGACCATCTAGTCGATGCATCGTAAAAATTACCTAGATGGTCAACACAGCGGATTTATCAGTCCGCGTTCATATCCCAGAATTAATCCCAAACTTGCTGGTCTAGGCCAATCTCATCTTAGGAAGGCCGTATTATTAATTTCGCAGCAAACAAATACATGGAAATTCATTGATTGTAAAAACTTCTGGTTTTTCAATGAATGACCAAATAAATTTTGTGCATCATTATTGACCCGGGATGGCCCAACCGGTCAAACCAAACAATATGTCCATGTACCAACTTCAAGTTGGTGCCAGCTTCAGGCTGCTATATATATATGCCAGCTTCAGGCTGGATATGATGACTTAGGAAGATTATTTACCAGCTTCTGGCTGGGGCATACTAGCTATAAATTACATATTTATCAGCCAACTTCTAGTTGGTCTCAGCTTCGGGCTGTGCAAACTGTGTATTTAAACACTTAAAAATTGCTAGCTTTAGGCTAGTGCATTCCAGCTTCTGGCTGGATATGGTAAGTTTAATAACTTAGATTGCTAGCTTCAGGCTGCAATATATGTGCCAATTTTAGGCTTATATCTGCCACTCATGTCGGAAAAGATCAGAATTATTGAGCAAACTTTTTCAAAAACAACTTTGGAGCTTACTGACAAATATTGCAAAGTTTTTAATTACCGAAAAATCTTCTGGATCTTTTCGGAGACAGAAAAAGAGTCCACATTTGAAAAACTGACACCTAGCTGTCTAATCTCAGACTATAAGAAGGGGAGGTGGTTGAGACAGGAAGATGCAGAAAACTCAGAAAACTCAACAAGACAAGAAAAATGCCTTCCCCAGCTACTGTTTTCTTTGTTGAGGGTGCCTCTCTAGGAAGAAGGAATAGGTTAGCTTATAGCATGGTGAATGAGCAGCAAGAGGAATTACCGAATGATCTGGCGAGAATTCCTCGTTTAGTGTTTGTTGATGAACTTTATTCATCTAGGTTCTTTGTAACTCCTATGGAAGAAACATTCTTCCTAGAGGACCAAAGCAATCTAAGGGCTTCCTTTTATGGCTCGGCTAACTCTATTATATTTTTCATATCTAATAGACTGCAGGATTTTCAGCTAGAGCCTTCATGTCAAATTTTAAATCAAAGCAGTTATTATCAGGTTTCTACGATGGTTCGGAGCGTCCCAAGGGTGACTGGGTTACCACCTACATGGCCTAAGGTACGACTTCTACTATGGAATTGCAGGGGTGTAGCAAGAAGGTCCCAAGATTTTGTGCGTACCTTAAGGGATCTGAAGAATCAGTACAAGCCCAACATGGTACTGATTACTGAGACTTTGTGGCAAGCGGGAGAAAATCATGGTGTAATCCCACTCCGTTTTCCTGCAACGAATAGGTTTGAGATACCTGGATAAAACAACATGGGTGGTATGTGGTTCTCCTGGAACGACAGTGTTAGGGTCAACATCAACAACGAGGCTCAGAGTTTTAGAGTCAATGTTGTACCCAACAGATAAATATCTGTATAAACTTATGTATGAGGACAGTTCTTCTTTAAATGTTCTCCAGTTATGGATCCATTATGCAATAGTAATATGCATATTTTCCCTTTTCCATTAAAACCTCATCTAGGGCCATAAGCATAATTAATTATACTGTCTTATTCGCTTCAGGGAATAGAGTAGAGTCAATTCAACGGGATCCATAATAATCTCTTTTACTACTGTAAATGGGGGTTTCTGTACTCTTCAAGAGTATTAGCTCTTCCAGAGCATAAATATATGATCTTCTAGATTATAGTAAAGCATGCATTCTTCAGGAACATATTCAAACTTATGCTCTTCTAGAGCGTAAATTTTTTTTTATTTCGAGATTATACTATCACATATTATGTGAAATAGTTGACATCCACACATATAATTCTCCTCCTTGGATGTCAACTTGCTTTGTCTTTAGGACAAATGCCTGAGCCATTATTCTAGAAACGATGATAAAATGCTATAAAGTAAATAAAATAAAATAAAATAGCACATAATAATAAAACTGAAACATAAATTAAAATTATTCAATATATACTGGCTTGCACCTTCAGGGTAAGCAAGATAATAACAGTATCCATCATCGGATGGTCATACAATATCCACCTTCTGGTGGTCATACAACATCTTTCTTCAATTTTCCTCAAAGGTCTGCGGGATCTTTTGGTAGTAAGACATCCAGCCTTTGCTATATATTCGCTTTTTATTACGTCTACCAGACAATTTGCATTTAAAATGCATTCAATGCCCATAACAAATTTCTTCCGAAAAATTTAAGGGCCTTCAATTAACATAATTCCAAAATTTAAATAAATAAAAGACTTAATTAAAAATAAATAAACATAGACCTTTTATAAATTAGCCCAGTAAAAAATAAATAACCAAAAATTAAATACGATGGGCCTTATATGAGCCCAAGAATAACGTAAATGAAATTAAAGCGAAAATTAAATGCAATGGGCCTTGTACGAGCCCAATCAAAACGTAAATGAAAACGAAAAATTAAATATAATGGGCCTTTTCGTAGCCCAATAAATAATCAAAAATTAAAGGCAATGGGCCTTTTATGAGCCCATTTGTAATTTAAATAAAAACATAAACATAAATTAAATACAAGCATAATAATAGATATAATATACACCTACTCGATAAATCTTTCGGCAATAATAATGGCATAATAATAAATAATATATAATATATATATATGCTTACTCGATAAATCTTTCAGCAATAATAATAGCATAATAATAAGGAATATATAACATATATAGAAAGGATGAAAGTAGTAATAAGAAAAGTTTTAGAAATAAATACCTTAATAGAGTAGAGACTCGTGTTGATAACGTGTTATAAAATTGGGGGAGATTTTCACTATTTGATTAAATAATACAAACTTGATCAAGGTAATAATACAACTTTGGTAATAATAATACACTTTTGATAATAATATGTAGGAGAATAATAAATTTAGATGGAGGGAGATTGGAAAAGAAGTGAGAAGAGAGTGAAGTTTATGGTGGGTTGTAAGTGTATGAAAGTGAAGGAATGAAGGGGTATTTATAGTTGGAAAAAGGGAGGATAAAAACAAATAAGTATGATTAATTTAAAAGGATAAAATCAAAGGGATGTTAGGTAAAAAAAGATGATATTAGGATTAGAACAAATGGAATTATGGAGGGTAATTAGCCAAAGAGATAATTCCAAGTAGAAGTTTAGTGCATGGGTAAAGTATTTACCGAGGATAAATTCGGGTATGGTAAAAATGAGTTTTACTGGATGGTAACAATGACATTCACCATAATTTATTTATAACATAATCGTGTTTTTTCTTTTTGTCACGCCCCTACTAGCGCAACCGGCCAGGTGCCTAGAGCGACTAGGAGCGCCAATTGGGCACCCTCAGGCCTAAGCAAATAACCCGATAGAAGTTTAAGGCCACAGCCTAAAAATTTATTCAAGCAATACCAACCACATCATCTTAGCAAAATCACAAGTTACATTACATAACAAAACCATACAAGCATGTTCACTGTGATTTCCCATCATCACAACACACAACCATCACTTGTTATAAAACCATGCAGCAAGGGCACTAGATTACAAGCCTACATCAATTTGGCCTAAATATATACAAAGATAAAACCTAGCCAAGGTTTGCTCAATACCCATCTCTAAGGAACCCTCTTGTCCGGATTCTCCCACACTGGCTTAACTCCCTCACCCTGACCTGAAAATAAGGTTAAGGAAAGGGGGTGAGTTCACAACTCAGTAAGATAGGAAAACATGCATGAAATGCTAGCAATGCATGTTATGCTGGACATGAGCATCATCAAGTAAATTCCATAGGCTCCCTTTGATACCAACGCTCCATCCATAGAGGGACAATGCCCTATGGCGACTATGCAATTGAGCAGTAGTGTTTATACCGATTTTTAGCCAACAGCCCCCAATACGAGGCGTTCCTGGTCATGGGAAGTGCACATGACTTACTGCCCAACCACACAGCCCCTAGTAGCCATTGTCCATACCTGCTTTTGAACCATGCGGGCAATGCCCTCCGCAAGGCTCCACAACCACTCCCTGGGAGAGTTAGTGGTTGGTCCTGCTCCCTGCCTGTGTCAGGTTGTGATTTTGTTTACGGAACCCTGGGTCTAGCTAGATCGGCTACCATGGCGATGGCCAACGTTTAACTAGTGATAGGGGCCCCACCATAAAATTTGGAATAGTGAGTCTAGGATGATCTAGAAGCTGTCAATTCAATGTTTGAATCTTTTTTATGTTTACATTCCGGATATGTTTTCCTTTGGCCTTATTATTATTGGTTGCCTGTTTATTTATATTTACTTGTGGATTTTACCCTGTGAGCACTTCGGACTCACCCCTCGCCTACGTGGCTCGGTCACGTAGAATGATTTGTGCATAGTACAGGTACGCACGAGGCAGCTGTGGCGCACCCTTTGCCAGGCCCGGATCCAATCTACGATGCATCTCATTTATTATCACTTGCTTTGTGTGTGTTAAAGACTTCCGCTGCGTGTATTAATAGTGTGCTGTATTAATGTTCCGAGCATCGGAGACAAGTACTGATGGTGTATTGTTGACAACTTATTGTAACTGCTATGACTTCTGTTTTTGCATGTGGCCCACGTGTTTACTGTGGATAACGGTAAAAACGGGTTAGGGCGTTTCACCAAGAATAACGTAAATGAAATTAAAGCGAAAATTAAATGCAATGGGCCTTGTACGAGCCCAATCAAAACGTAAATGAAAACGAAAAATTAAATATAATGGGCCTTTTCGTAGCCCAATAAATAATCGAAAATTAAAGGCAATGGGCCTTTTATGAGCCCATTTGTAATTTAAATAAAAATATAAACATAAATTAAATACAAGCATAATAATAGATATAATATACACCTACTCGATAAATCTTTCGGCAATAATAATGGCATAATAATAAATAATATATAATATATATATATATGCTTACTCGATAAATCTTTCAGCAATAATAATAGCATAATAATAAGGAATATATAACATATATAGAAAGGATGAAAGTAGTAATAAGAAAAGTTTTAGAAATAAATACCTTAATAGAGTAGAGACTCATGCTGATAACGTGTTATAAAATTGGGGGAGATTTTCACTATTTGATGGAATAATACAAACTTGATCAAGGTAATAATACAACTTTGGTAATAATAATACACTTTTGATAATAATATGTAGGAGAATAATAAATTTAGATGGAGGGAGATTGGAAGAGAAGTGAGAAGAGAGTGAAGTTTATGGTGGGTTGTAAGTGTATGAAAGTGAAGGAATGAAGGAGTATTTATAGTTAGAAAAAGGGAGGATAAAAACAAATAAGTATGATTAATTTAAAAGGATAAAATCAAAGGGATGTTAGGTAAAGAAAGATGATATTAGGATTAGGACAAATGGAATTATGGAGGGTAATTAGCCAAAGAGATAATTCCAAGTAGAAGTTTAGTGTATAGGTAAAGTATTTACCGGGGATAAATTCGGGTATGGTAAAAATGAGTTTTACTGGATGGTAACAATGACATTCACCATAATTTATTTATAACATAATCGTGTTTTTTCTTTTCTTTTCCATTCTGTCAGACTATGTTCCAATTGGGACGGTAGTGATGTAAGATTCCGCTTTGATATTCCAGTGGATTGTACGCCAATTTGGTAGTCAGTATTCAATTAATAAAATTTGTTTGCTAATATGCTATTCTGGTAAAAAAAATTAAGAAAAAGAAATAGGAAAAAACGGGAAAAAACATTTAATTATAAAAATTATCAAATAATAAGAAAAAAAATAGGTGATTGTAAATTATAACCAACGAAATTTAAAATACAAAAACATTACTTATTTTTTAAAAAAAGAAAAACTCAACACAGTTTTCGGGTATTAATTCGGTTTCAGGTTACTAGGATGCAGGACCCGGGTGGGTAACATTCGGGGCTCACATAGACATATGGATCCAACATGTCCACCCAGCACACGAAAACGACGTTATTGGCGTCGTTTTGAAACACCTCTCAAACCCCAAATCCGGATAGTCGCCATGTCAGTAGCCAGTAGGTGCTTGACCAAGGGACTATGAATGGCCTGCCCACTTAAAGTCGGGGTACATGACCGGCCAAACAAAATGTCGGGGTATAGAATTGGCCAGGGTACTATGAAACCTAAAAACCCTATGTTGTATGGATTGCACAAAAAAAGGGGTAGGAATGACATGTCGGTTTAGTGAAACCAGGATGGCCTAGAACCCAAAATGTTAACTTCAGGCAAGTTCCTTCCTCCTTATCTTGTTCGGCTTAGCGTCTCTCCCCGGGCAAAAAGCGCTAAGGCTAGAAAAAAAAAAGGAGTAGAAAAGTAGGGTTCTTCACTTGGTTGGTGCAACTGCTAAATCGCTGTTGCCGATATATTACCGAATTCTTCTCCTAAGAAGACAACAACAACAGGTCAGTGATAGCTGCTACAATTATGAATCCTCCTCATTCTACTAGTCTCATGTTCCAAATGTTTCAGTTTCAGTTGAAGAATAGTTATGGAAGTTATAATAAAACCCCAAAAATTTCACAAACCCAGAAACCCAATTATCTCCAATTCTATTGCCATTCTAGCGACTCCATCTCAACCATTTCAACACAAACCCCGTTTGCAGCCTCTTATCTCATGAACACATTTGGGTTCACTTCTGAATCTGCTTTACGGGCTTCTAAATATCTCCGCCTCAAAAGTCGTCAGCAACCTGAGTCTGTTATTACTTTGTTGACGAAATATGGTTTCTCGCGAGCTGATATCTCCAAACTTGTGGAAAGCGATCCTAAGGTTCTTGGATACAGTGTTGGGAGAATCAGTTCCAAGATAGAGTTTCTTACATCTAGAGGTGCTTCATATCCGGATGTTGTCAAAATATTGGTTGGTAATCCTATGATTCTTTACAGAAGCTTGCAAAACCGCGTAATCCCTGCTTATGGCTTCATTAAGGATGTGGTTCATTCCGATGAAAAGGCCTTAGCTGTTCTTAAACGTGCTTGGCACCTCCTTTCCGACTATGCTGATGCGTCAGTTAGCATCAATTTTTTGCGGTACATTGGAGTCCCCGAATCAAATGTTGCTTATGTTTTGCTTAGGGAACCTGCGGTATTGGCAATATCCGTTAGGCTAAAACGGACTGTGCAGGAGTTGAAAGTAATGGGCTTTGATCCTTCAAAGAAGAATTTTGTCACGGCGTTGATAGTCAAATGTGGGCAGAGCAAATCCATATGGAGAAAGAAGATTAATGTGTATAAGAGATGGGGTTGGACTGAAGAAGAGATCTTTGAAATATTTAAGAAATCTCCTAGGTGTATGGCCTGTTCTGCGAAAAATATCTCGGCTACGATGAAATTTTTTGTTAAAAAATTGGGTTGGGGGCCTTCTGTTATTCGCGGATGCACACCTGTTCTTGGAATGAGCTTGGAGAAGAGAATCATCCCCAGGGATTCTGTCATTCAATCCCTCTTGTCAAGAGGTACAATTGAGAAGAAATCCTACAATACTCTAGTATTCATGCTTACAGAGGATGGTTTTCTGGATAAGTATGTGCGATGTTATGAGTTTGCCGATGAGTTGTTGAAGCTATATTTGAAGAAGAGAGATAAATCACAGTTGAAGGGAGGAAGCGAGTCAGTGCAGCGGTTGTGATGGAGTTGAGGTTGCAGGTATATCACAGATTTGTGACAATGAGAGTATCACACATTTGAATTTGTTCCTTCTGCTTCTTTGAATCTGATGTGCAGATGCTACTGTAGGATTTATCAATTTTGCTCATGAGTGTGGAGGGTACTTCATCGAAGCCTAACAGGGTGAAGGGAAATTCAGAGGTAACGAAGAAACAATTGGTTTCAATCCTTCAACTTCTACCACTACTTCTGATTCATTTCAGCATTTTGATTTGCTAGTTCTTGCGTATTAGCTATACTATTCTAATGTGGTATTGAAATCACAAGCTATTGTAATATACATTTGGCATTACAGGCAACTCGAACAAAATCAATGACTACTTATTTGAGTATTTCCATGTAATTTCAAAAAAATCTCTATTGAGTTGAGGCCTCCAATGTTACGCCTCCAAATTAATTTAGTTGCATCAGATGATACAGTTGCACGATCCCCAAATTGAATACTCTGCAGGATACCAACCAACTCCACCAAATCAGGTGATGCAATTGGCAAGGTCTGGTTATGTTCACCTGACAATGTCACCAACTATAAATGATACAAAAGTTATTTTTCCATATATTGTTCTACATATCCAACGTATACTGTCTTCTTGTTTGCTATAGTACACAGACATGGCTTGCCAGTTTTCTCTTAAAATCGGCAGCAGGAAGTATTGTTAGAGGCAAGAACCTTATCTGATCTATGTTTTCTGGTTCAGTTAACGCGCATATCATCAAGCAGTGATAAGAGTTGTAGAAAATATTAGCAGCATAAAGCCTGCAGTCAAATGAATCGCAGAAGCCTAACCCAACCCAACAGGATGCCAACACGATTCGTGAGAGTCAATATAAAATGAAGTCCAGAAAGCTTTGTTCCACCTAAATATGTAAGTCATGTAGAATTCAGTTAACAAAGTACCTGCGATTGTGAATAACCTTCCGCTTGCAAGAATTGAGAGACGACAGACGACCTGTCTCTCACCTTCGTTGAGGTGGGGCAACAGCATCTAGGTCAGGAGATGACCTGTCGCCAAATTCCAATACTGAAAAACGAATTAAATTTGGTTTTTTTTAAAATATCCTTTTACAAATGTGCCCTTGTGAATCAATCAAATCCTTTAAAGAAAAAAAAAAAAAAAGAAAAGCGCACTTCTCCACCACCGTCACTCCCGCCACCAACGGAGCCCATGAGCCCTTGTACTCTCCCTCTCACACTTCCTCCTCCACCGCCCGCTTCCACCTTCTTACCGCTCCACTGCGCTTCCAGTTCCTCCTTCCCCCGCCTCCGCTGCCGCTCTTCTCCGATCATGTCGTCGCCGAACCCCTCCATCACCGAACTCCGCCACGACTCCGACTTCCACCGCCTCCTCCACCCGTCCTCCGACCTCCTCTCCATCTGCGGCTTCGGCTCGCTCCTCTCCGGCACGTACTGCACCACACGTCACAATCAAGATTTTTCCGCTGATCTAACACATACACACACATATCGTTCACGAAACGGTGACGTGCCTCTATAATAATGTGTGTTTTTATTTATGGAGCAGAGAGAAGCGCGAGGAGTACATTCCCTGACCTACTCAACTTCAGAGTCGCCAGATTAAACGGCTTCCGGCGAGTGTTCGCCCACGTGGCCCCCATTTTCTTCGAGCGTGGAATCGCCAGGCCTGAAACTAAGGTGAGGATTAACCTTTTATACCTAAAATGTTTATCCACTATTGGGTTATTAATTTATTGGCTTGTCTGTAAAAATTGGGATATTTCTACTTTTGCAGGAGATTTCCAGCTTGAGCGTGGAGCCATGTGACGGTGAAAATCTAATAGTTACAGTTTTCGAAATTGGTAAATCGGAGGTATATTAGTGGATGTGATTGTGCTCGGTTTTTAGTTATGAGTGTTCATTGAGGATAATTGTAACTCTTGTTGTTTTTGTTTGTGGCTTTGTGAAGTCAGATTCCTGCTTTTATTGAGAGGGAGCTTGAATTCCGTTTTCTAGCTGTAAGTTGCTGGATTCTGTGCTCTGCTACCTGTTGGTAGTCTATCTTCTTTTCTTTTTGTGAGGTTTTTCTGATATTATGTTGTCTGGCAGGTTGTGACCGAGACTCTGGAAGGCAAGCCCTTTGAAAATCCAGCTGTATGTAAATGCCAAGATTTTAGATTGGAGTGGTTTGCATGATTAATTGCACAAAGGGGTTTTGTGTGTGATGGATTGGTTGGTTTGTTTCAATTCCAGGTGCTTTGTGGTCGTTATAGCGATGAAGAGTTCTTCCAAATCAGATGCAAGGGTAATGTTCTGCATATGCTCATTACTGCAGTGTTTTGGCTGGTATTGGAAGAATGCTTTTTCTTTTTTTGATGAAATGGTATTGGAAGAATGTTAACATAGGCAGGTGCTTGGAAATCATTATTGTGAAGCTTTGAGGTCTAAAAGTATTACTCTACTGAATGTCTTCCCGGGATGCAGTGTCCTTGATTCCTAACTCTAGATGTTTGCCTATCAATTGTAGGTCTTTTCACCACATATTGATTACTAAACTTTGCTGAAACATGTTTTTCTGTTTCTTAATTGCCATCTATCATTAGTCATGTTGCTGTCGTTCCTATCTCAGTTGGATACTAATATCTGGTATCTAATATCACCACAGGAAGTAAGGAGGTCTATTTTCAATCTTATGGAAGATATAACATCGACAAGATCTGGAGAGATGATATCCTACCGTGTCGTGCCTATCTTCGGCACTGGTAAGTTCACTATTCCACAGAAATAGGGTTATATGATAATACATGTTATCTGAAGAGGAGGAACCATTTTGATTCCATTACTTTGCATTCTCTCTTTCGTGAATCACAGCAAATTATTTTCTTCTCTACCATTCCAAGTATCCTATAAGCGAACTAAAGGTGATTGATAAATACAATTCTGTGCAGCGTCTTGGCGGCTAAGAATCTTGGCAGTGCAGCTTATGACAACTTTTTGGATCACACTTTCCTTGGAGACAGAAAAACAACCATCCGTGAGTACCTATCGACAACCGGTGCTGGAATAATGGAAGAGGAACCTCCAGAGTCACTTAAGAGTCGTTATGGGGGCTGACATCCATAATTCTTTTCCTTTTTCTGCATGAACGAAATCCAAAGGTTTTCTATTAACAATGAGAATTGGAATTCATAGCGACTCTTTGATACGATTTGTATCAAGCAAACTTTCCCTGGGATTCCAGGTTTGAAGCATATCAATTAGTTTATGACCTGCAGGTTCACTGCTTGCAAATGACAATCTTCATTTGGCCACTAGTTGAGCTAAAGAAAGATGAAACAGTAACCAAATTTTGATGGATTTAGCATTATTACCCTGCCTAGCCTTCTGAGTTCTGATATGTGAAATTGGGAGACCCAAACCACCGGTGTTGCTTTTCTTTGTACCACTAGCCACCTTGGCAAAGAAGCTAAATTCTTTTCATGGTTTAAAGTTTAAACTCACTAAATAATGGCAACAACTATAAGGAATATAATAAGGAAAAAACGGCTTAATAAAAGAAAAATAGAGGGAAAAAAGGCACTACTTGAGTTTCAAGAGAAAAATCATTAGTCTTCTAGAAGGATTTCCAAAGCCGGTGGTAATAGAATTCATTGAGGAACTGAAGAACAGAAATTTTCTATATTTAAAAAGCTGCTTTTCAATACGAGAATTCATTAGGGGATTGAAGAACAGAATTTCCTTGACTTCTTCGATCCTGCCTAATCTTCACAGTTAGTCAGTTAGTGTCACACATGTATACTTCCGTTTACCAAATTGTGGTCACACACATTATTAATGTGTGCAAAATACTCAGTTTAATACTATTCCGATACAACACAGCTACAATCTTCATCATCTTCAAGTTTGCTGATTAACAATTCCATCATCTTCTTATACATAGGCATGTAATGATCATTGATCATCGTTCTTGAAAGACGGATTTTACTGTACAGTTCTCTAGGAGTCTCGTATACACCAACATTTTCTTCAGCAGGCCCATCACAATCCGGGTTAGTAGTATCTGGCATAGGTAAAGGAACAATATGCATAATTTTGCCAGGAGGGTAGAACCGAATGCTCTCTGAAGCTTCTGCAGAGGAGATTGGGGTGTTGGTTTCGGCTGCATTTGCCAAAACATTCTCTTCTTCAGTTATTTCTTTTGCTGCAGCAGCTTCCTCCTCCTGTGCATGTATATCGATTTCAGTCTCCTGCCTATGAAGCTCCTTCTCGAGTTCATACCACAATTCTCCTTCAGTAACATCCTCCATGGTTGAAGAAGTAATGACTCCATGCTCGGATATAAGTGGCTCATCTTCTTCAGTATCACCATCCCCTGATCCATTGCGTCCACTGAAATTTGGTTCACTTTGTACCATGTCTATTATTTGGACTTCGGTCACAAGAGTTTCGGAAGTGTCAGATACTACAGACGCTTCAGGCAAATCCTCAACTTTAGAGTTCAATAGAGGTGCCACAGAACGTCTTCGTGGTCCCATGCATGACCATGAGGATAGAGATGGACGAGTTCTGGCAACAGCTTGGGCAACATTCTGTGCCCGTTTCATGACAACCTACATTACACAAATAACTCAAATAATCAGCATTGAAGGAGATGCTCAGAATGCAGCGCTTAGGTACAAAGGATGTCACCTGAGTGCCAGTGGAAACAGGATGGAGAAGTGCACCAGCACCAGCAACCCTGGCTTTTGCACTAGCTATAGATGGTAGACGAGAACCCAGAGCAGTTGCAGAGCGATAAACAACATTTAAGACTCTGGTATGCTCAACCTGATCCCGCAAATCATTTAACCAAGATGAAGCTGTGACCTGGTTGATCACCATCCAAAAATTAGATACAATACACTAAAAATTCAAGGATAAGCAATAGTTTCTTGTCAGGACTCGGGAGAAAATTTCAACACCTCTGAACGAAGGTCATCAATTGAAGCAGTTGAAAATGTAGGCACCAGATCAGATCCATTAATGACTGTGGTAATAAAATTCTTCCCAGATTCTGCTAAATCCCATGTCATACAGGCAGCTGCAAACGAGACCCATTTAATGCATTTAAATAAATATAAAGTATATTGTTGTTTAAACAAACCAATAAAGACATCCAACAAGTAATCCAGTTTATGGAGCACTTCGTACAATTAGGCAGCGAGAATTCAACCTCATTGTGAGAAAACAATGGAACCTTTGCTTATCACAACTGCAGAAGTGGCATAACTAGTGCATGTTTTTCATCGAAACAAATGAATCTTATAAACTTGTGCCAGATTTCAATCATAGAAATCCATAATTGAGGCAGATGCGGAGAAGGCAACATTTCACTGTGGGAAAACCAACACTACACATATTTTCAGGCAATAAAAGTTCTTTTATTCATTCCCACCAGATCATGACATAAATCTTTAGATGGATTAGACTCAATTTTAACTTGCTACAAACTTTTGTTGTACCAGCAAGCCATTAGAAAGGAGACGAATAGAATTCATTCCACAAGATATCTCTTCCAGATTAGCTTGCTAAAAGGTCTTGGAAGAACCTATTCTACCTTTACTCTTTTTTTACCAGGACAACTATTGTTCTTAACACTTTCATGTCCAGAAAATTTTCCCAAAAACAGCCCATCATTGAACCTTGATTATGAAATCCAAGAACAACTCCTGCCCCGCATTGCACAAGATTACAAAACTGTACAAGTGTCACACAGCCAATGAAGGCCCCCAGATTCCTTTTTTTGGTTTTTATTCAGCCCTATAAGTTTCTCTTTCTTTTTAGTCAATTTCATGCTATTAACTGCCCCCATATCTTTTAGCTTGAAATGATAACTGCGAATATATGCCATTAGCCAACTTCATAAGAGTACAGCAATATTAATAAAATTCCTATCAAGAAATGAAGCGGGAGATGAGAATCACATATCCAAACACCTCATCAATCACTCCAAATCAAAATATACGATTTGCCTCTGCAACCACATTACCAATGCTAAGGACAGTAAAAGGCTGTCCTCAGTGTAGCACATAGTAAGGTGTTAAAATTAGCCATACAAGCTCCATGGTTCCACAATCCAATCACAAAGAGAAGAGGAGTACAGCACCAGCGGAAAGACACATTATTTAGATAGAATGGTGCAAACCAAGGGATACAATGTGAGCAAACAATCCAGAACAACTCGAACAATTCATATACTATTTTAACTTGTCATAAAATATTTAATAATCCAACAGAATTCCATTATTGATCAGTACATACCTGGCGCGAATGTCACACAAATGCTAGAAGAGAACTCCTTCTGTTCTCGAAGAATATAAGTTAGTAATGCTGCTGTCCCGCCACCAAGTGAATGCCCGACAATCTTGAAATCATGACCAAAAGAAATAGATAAGAGCCTTAAAGAAAGCAGAAAAAGTGGGCCATTTCATGTTCAGTTCCATTGCTAACAATTGCGTAGTGAAAAAGTGTGAATGAATGTAGCAAGAACATCAAAGTTAATAATTCTGGACCTTAAATAACCTATAGCTTTCCTAGTAGAATGAGCTTATGAAACAACATATGACGAAACACAGTACAGAAAGATAAACATAGAAAATGATTCAACTGGAGATGCCATTGCAATTACCTTTACGTTGTGGTCAGGATATTCAGCAAGCCCCTTTAACAGGCAAGGCGTGCTAAGTTTGGCAATCCAGCGGGCTGCAGCAACCATTCCACAGTGCGCATATCCTAAAACTAAATTACTAATTCCACCATCATGTAAAACCGAATGGTGGAAAGGGACCACGGCACCAGTTACTGCGGTCAGTGTATCCTTGATGCTATGAGTACCACGAATCAATAATAGAAAACACTTTGAATCTCTGTCATGCATAACAGTGAAAGCTGGCTTCAAAAGCTGCAATTCATGAATACACACGGATCAAAAACCTTTGCCCCCAAAACTTACAACAGATTTCCCGTTGCATCATAAAACGCAACCCAACAAAGAACCAACTCAGTGAAAAGTTTAGAGGACTGTTTAGTCTATATAATCACCTACCCCAGCTTTAGGCTTCTGAATAAGAACATCCTTTGGAGTATATCCCGCTTCCTCCAAAAACACAGGAAACGGCTTCTTAGAAAAGTACATACAAAGAGTCAGCAACCTCAACAAATCACACAACTCCGCTATAATCTCCGGACCTTTCAGCTGTACACAATCACTACCAGCAAAGACACTGGCCACTTGCAAATTCCCCTACACCAAAAAGAAAAAAAAAATAAACAATAACATCACCAACTTCTCTTTATAAAGATTCAGGCTTTACTCTTCAAATACGAAACCCCGCATACAAAGACTCAAACTTACACTCCAAATCAACCAAACAAGAGAAACCCAGAAGAGCTTTTAAGTTTTAACAGCACATACCTGTCTCCGGAGAAGGTAGTTGATGCCAAAGGCTAGGTCAGCGATCGGCCATTTCCCTAGAGTCTCCGAGTAGGTGAACCTAAGCGTCTCCGATAAGGTAGTCATCGTCTCCAGCCACGTGGCAGGCGCCTGTGCCGGTCGCCGAGAAATCCTCCGGCTACTCCTCCCCGCCGATCTCGACTTCCCCAACTCTCCGCCGGCGTCCTTGGACGCCAGCCTCCGGCTCAACACGACGTACAGCAGCACCGCCGCCCCGGCAGCAGTCGCCATTGTCCCCGCCGCCATATCTAGCAGCGGTGGCCGCAGTAAAATAATGTCACCGAGCTCCGACTCAGCTAATCAGCTGCCTCTATACAACTTTGTCCTAATCAAAATTAACCCAACAGAAAAAAAAAAAACTGAAGGAATTTGAGATTATAAGGCGCAGGAATCGCAATAACCAGTAGTCACCAATACTTAGAATCAAGCGAAATAGATAAGAACAAGAAGGTGTGATCTTTCATTAGATTAGGCTCGATTTGATTTGATTTGATTTGAGGTGTGAGATGTTGCAGAAAAAGGAGCAGAGAGGAAAAGAATGTGAAAGACATAGTGGAAAACACCTTTTTAAAAAAAAAATACTTGGAATGTGTTTTTTTTTTCTTTTTTTTTTCTTTATGGAAGAAGATTAGGAGTATATGAAATTACAGAGAGAGGCTTTGAGGGTTTCCGTGGTTTAGTGTTGGTTTAGTTAGCAAAATGGGAGGGATACGAGGGGTGTTATGGGTAAAAGAGAGGTTGTCTTGTTCGTGTTAAACTGAAAAGTGAGTCATTAACGTGAAAGTTTTGTCTGGGAATCTATTAACTGACGAAGTGAAATAGCGCGCACGTTAGGCATATAATAGGAGATGTTGTTTTGTACTTTTGTTGTAAGAAAAGAAGGAAGGGATGGGAGAGATTAGGAGGACAAGAAAAAGAGTGGGAAATTTTTGTGGGTGGGGAATTATTATTGGGGTGGATAAGGACAGATGCCTAAAAAAATTGTAAGTAAAGGCAAAATCTTTTTTCTTTTTTGACACCGAATTTGATTACATACGGCTTACTTGATTTGGAAATTGGATGGAGAGAAACAAGAGATAAATCAACCACATTAACCGTCCAATAAAGTACTACAAGATAATAACAAAATCCAAAACATTTACCCGTTGATGGAGGGAAACAAGAAAATTTTGAATTACTGTTATTGTGGAGTCAAGCCCATGATTGTGTCCAATGTTATAGGGTTGTTTGTTACGTGATTGAAGCCAGTAATCAATATCCTCCTCTCTCATCAATCAATATGCCGTTCATATTTTATATAAGATAACAATACCCTAATATTTTTTTTGTTGTTCTTGTAGATGAAATCGGGTGGGGGGATCCTGAACTAGTAGATCTATTGTTGTTGAATATTCGTGGGTCCATGTATGTGTATATATGGATTGAAACAAAATATTTGAGGCACTATACATAAACAATTCGGTAACATGGCCATTTCCCGGATCAAAAACATACATGGAGAAGAATCGCAAACCATGAACAAAATAATTTTTAAGTCAGATGTGAAAGAGGCACAATGACACTAATTTTATTTTGATTAAGCTAACTAATTCTCACCAATTTATATAGAACTTTTTTTGGTTTTACAAACTCAAACTCAGTCCTGAAGAAGACGATTTCAGTATCACTCTAGCTATAACTCATTAATAATCTGTACAGAACATTCACAGTGCGTTATGACTAGTATTAATTTCTGCAAGGACAATATGCAAGCCCAAAAATGATGAAGAAAATGAAACTAAAGAGAGAAGAGGTAGGTCCTCATAGCAGACCGCGTTGTACTGGCTACTGCCTGGATCCAACCTTACCCAGACGAGTTGTGAACTCATGTGTGGGTCATATATTAATAGTAGTTGATGTTTTCAACTGGAGTTTACTTTTTTTTTTTTTTTTGAACATAACTGGAGTTTACAATTGACTACTAAATACTACTAGTAATAAATAAATACTAATAATGAGACGTAGCCCTATGACCTGTATTGTTGTTGTTGGGTCAGATCACCAAATTTTTACCCTCCCGTTTTCCTGGATGGCAATAAACCCAACTGGGGACTCACTTTGTCTTTTCCTTCTTTCCATTCCATGAAAGCCCAAATCATAGAAGTATCACAGTAATGGTACATCAGTGATTCCATCTTCCCATTAAAGGACTTTGGCAGACTGAAATACAGAATTAGTTAGATTATTGAATTATAGTGAATTTATGTATGGTAGCAGAACAAGCGTGCATGGTAGAGAGAAAGAGATATCACACCATACACTAGAACAAGAACAACGACGTGTTTAGTGTTTAGGAGACATTAGTAAATAAGACACAGATTGAATGTTAAGGGAGATGGGGCTTCAACCTAGATTAAGCAGAGCTAACAAATTTCATTACTGATATTATATTACTAGTAAGGGAGTTCCCCCACACTTCTCTCTTAATATTTATATATACCGCCACTTACAACTGATAAAGTTAGCATTCGGATCTTACTGGATAAAAAAAAAAAAGGAAGAAGAAGAGAGAGCATATGGCTGATACAGTAGTTCATGCCCCTTTTGTTTTGAAATATTCTTTGATCTATATATGGCTTCGATATGCTCTTTTTGCCCCTTTTGATGCCTTGGGCTGCTCTCACGTTTTCTGCTTTTTTTTTTCCAACTCACATTTTCTCCTTGGGAAAAAACAAGTTTTGTGATGACATTGGGAAATTAAACTATTCGGGCTAAATTATAAAGTCAAGACTCTCATGGTTATAAATCATCCTTTAAAAAAAAAAACTATCATAGTTTATATAGACTTGTAAATGAAATAAGCAACTCACTATAGGTCGACAAAAAAAAAAAAAAACTCACTATAGGTCGATGATACTTGGAATTTGACTCATTTTTCTCAAACTCGAGCTAAACTTTAAGAAGGCTCGAGCTTGATGGTACTCACTTTGTTGGGCCCGTGAGCTTAACCAAGTTTTTAATTGAGTTTCTAATCAAACTTAAAACCAAACATAAATTTTAAGTGATGAGGTACAAACAAGCTTAAACGAGTCAAGTTCAAAAAATAAAAGAGCGTTGGGCTTAAACATTTTCTTTTTTTTTTTTTTTTGAGAACTGGCTTAAACATTTTCTTAATGAATGAATCGAACTTGCCAATACTCGGTCTATTAGCCCCGATTAACCCGTTTATATATTTGAAGTCAAATCATATGTAATTGTCTTCTTTTTCTTTTTTTGAACAACTGTAATCGTCTTCTAAGAAGCTCAATTTGAAAGAAAAAACCACAAACTCAAACTAATCATAGGTGATAGGATATAGACATTGCAGACAATTCCAGAAAGAGAAGTCCAAAGCAACACATAAACCGAAAACAGGAAGCACGTTCTTCGATGAAACTTTTGTGTTTTTTAGAGGGAAGTTGCATAATTTGGTCTTCAAGGGAAACTCGATCTGTATTGAGCAAAGCGAATGGCTAGATTTCCCTGGATTGCAATATTATATGCATGCATCGGTGTTAGAACCCAAACCCACCCACCATTTCCTCAAAATTCACAGTGGAAGGTTGAATTCGACCAAGAAAACTAAATTTATCCAGGATGAGAAGGAGCTGCATCCAAGTTTATTTGAAGCAAATGGATAATGCAAGCAGGCCTTCTGTAGTTTATTCATAGTAGATTTTTGAATTGCATTAGCAGCTAAAATTTTTCAAATGCAATGCTCACTTCCTTCTACAAAAAGTGGGTACCTTTTTCCATTTTTGATTGATTCAAGATGATTCTCCAGTCAAAATTGTGAATTATTGAAATATGAAC
Organism: Turnera subulata; assembly: GCA_028386065.3. Lineage (NCBI taxonomy): Eukaryota > Viridiplantae > Streptophyta > Magnoliopsida > Malpighiales > Passifloraceae > Turnera > Turnera subulata. Next base: position 158,577 of record JAKUCV010001823.1, read on the forward strand.
TATGAAGTATTCCCTCGTTAAGTACTACTCGAGTAACAATTTATAGAAAAATGAAAAAGTGGATAATGGGTACAAACGAATTCTTATAAAAGATTACGCTAGCAAGTTCATATATATTTATTCAACTTACTTATGAGTAGTGGGTACTTCCTCTTTGCTAAAAAAATCAGCCTGAGTACTAAGAATTCACTAAGTAAAAACATGACACGCATAAAGGAGATAATCAAGTGGTGTGTGATGCAATTGTTAGGTCGAACTTTTATGGTATGGCTCTCTCTATGGATATAGGTTTGATATTGCCTTGTCAAGACAAATTTCTACCTAAGAACCCAAGCCTCCCTTAAATAGAATCAAATCGTTTATCACTTGGACTATCTCATTGGTGACAAGTTTGTTGCTTCTATTATCCAAAAAGTTCTTTTCAAAGAATTCGGTTTACATTCTTAAGGCCACTTGATTAATTGCATCAATTGGAAACTCATGACTGTCTCTTTATATCCCATCATGAGATACTACTAGTTCTAAATCAAACTGTACGAGCTAAACTGGATTATTGCTTCTATAAACATCAAACTATTCATGGGGTATTATCTAAGTAAAGGCTTTCGGCTTGAAAAAAAGAAGATGGTTTCCGGCTACCTTTTTTTTTCTTTTTATTTTTTATGAGAAGGGTTTCAAGCTCTCTGAAATCAGAGTTTAACAACAGGTTAAAGTATCCTATTTTGTTCCTTTTCGGGGGAAAAAACTAAAAGAAATCAGAGAGTACAGTGACTCATTATAAATGTGGTGGGTCAATGTACTTATGCTAATTGGACGCTCCAACCTGGAAATGTAATTTCCGGTCTCATTCAATACATATACACGACTAGATGACGCAAAAGTTAGAACCCGAATTATCAAATATAAGCATATGCATGTCTAAACAATTCAATCCAAAAAATTTCCTTTGAATTTTTCTTCTTTTTTTAAAAAAAAATAGCTAGTACGGTGTGGAATCTGCCCATTTTTTATACTAACCAACAATCATGTATAGTTTTTATCAAATCATAGTATCATTTTGTTACAAGTCATGTGAAAGGGCATGGGAATCATAGTTGGTCTGAATTGTTTGTTTATAGAGCTAATTAATTAGGACTAACTAGAGGGCCTCAATCAATATAGAAAAAAAAAAACACGTTTCCTTTAACTTGCACTTAATAATAAACTTGAGAGACTAAGTAAGTGATTAAGGGAAAATTAAAGGGGCATAAACACTAATGAAAGCACGCCACGTGGGAAAGTTAACATTAACCTCGCCCTCCGTCCCTCCACTTCCCACCAACTGATCCACTTTCAAAAACTCACCCGCAAACTTTGCTCTTTTTTCTTAACCGCTCCACAATATTATTGCCCCCTTCACTCTCTCTTCTTTAAAACCATGAAAAAATAACGTACACTACTCTCATTAAAATTTTGCCCCATAATCAATCCCACCTCCATTGTTCTTTTCTCCTTGTCTTGCCTTACCTTACAACACTTCCTTTTCCTCCTCCTTTGAATATGGGACGAGAACCAACAGACGTCAAATCCCAGCTAGTGGTGGAGATTTGCTCATTATCAACCAACTCCAATATTGCCTGCATTCATAGGCATCCTTGCAGCAACGTTAAGTCACATTTTGTTGACTGGTATCGCATTCTTGGGGTATGTATCCATGTTTCTTGATCTTGGTTTTGACATGCTATTTTTTTTTTTTTTTTGTATATATGCTTATGGCATGTTGCTTGTGATTTGATTTAGAATCTTTTTGTGGTCATCCATGGATTAATTTGTGTAGGTGGAAGAAAATGCAGACCCTGAGGTTATTCGGAGGCGGTATCATAAGCTTGGTAGGATTTGTTTTGCAGGTTTTGGTGATTTCTTATAATGATGAGAGCTTTTTTTTTTTCTTTTAATTCTTGTTTGGTGATGAAAGGGTTGTTTTGCTTGTGCAGCTTTACAACTTCATCCTGACAAGAACAAGCATCCCAAGGCTGAGATTGCTTTTAAGCTTGTTTTGGAGGTTAGAAATATATTCTTTTCTTCTGTGTTTAGCTTCAGGTTACTTGCATATAGAAGAAGATTGCATACAAATACAAAGACAAGTAACAGTTAAGGCAAAGTTGAACAAAAGAGAAAATAACTCCACTAGAGTAATGCATTTATCAATGATTCAATGGTCAATGGAGACTTTTTTTTTTCTCTCATGGGGATTTGCATATGGAACTCAGACAATTAGCTGTTTTTTTCTAGAAGGAAAACGTTCTTATTTTATCAGAAGAATAGATTACTTTCAGAGGAAAGATGCCTCTTGTAGCAGCAGTTAAAGCCCCCAATGCTGGTAGTACCAATTTCTGGGGACAGATTCTTAGATTCTATTAATAGGGTAGGTAAAGCTTTCATAAGAAATGAGTTGAATTGATAAAGATGCCTGGAAAAATTAAATGCACCTCATGCAGACGTACTGACACACTAAGGTCTATATAGCATGTAGAAACGAACCACCATGTGGTTCTATTCCCGTGAAGGAACCACAAGAACTAAAAGATATCATTTATTTTTAGCAGAATTTAGTCTTCTTTTTTTCCTGTTATCTCCATGAGGATACGATGTCACTTGCAGGCTTATTCATGTCTCTCAGACAACGCCAAGAGGGGTGCCTTCAACGTGGAAAGGTGCAAAAATTTCTGCATAGACTGCAATAGAATCCCATATACTCCTAGTGCAACAAAGCTTGGTAGCAGCTGGAATCCTGCAAATAGTTCGAGGTCATCACATCGGGTTCAGCGTGAACTGAAAGACAATAGGAACAGATTCAAAGAGGAAACTGAGGTGGTGGAGAACTGTTTGAGGGTTAATGCCGCTGCAAGGAAGGAATCCCCAGTCTTCAACCCATCAGATTACTTGTTCCAGAGCAACACTAGGCAACGTGCACAAAGAGAATCACCAATTTTTAATCCATCTGATTATTTCAGAGGCTACCCACATACCAGGGACCGGTTTTACAAGAAACCAGAAGACTTGACTTACTGGCAGAGGAAAAATGTACAGAATTATGGACAAGAAATTGGAAGATACGATTCCCCAATTTTTGAGAATCGATCAAACCTGCGAATGTTCAAGAATAAATCTGCTTGTGTCCATTCGTAATTTTTGAATAAGATTTGATTTTCCATTAGAAAATATGAGATGCAGTTCCTCTTTGTTGAAAATATGATCTGTTTCTTCCATATCATGTTTCTTTTCAATTAACCAAAATACTTGGGAGAGTATGAACAAAAATTGGGACGAACGAAAACAACATTGCAAGGTTGAGCTAGTTTGTGATTACAAGCAAAAACAAAGTGAAAAGAAAGTCACCTACATAAGCAACCACTTCTCATCTTTCAAGGAATTACAATAAATTACTAGATGGCTTTTCTTGGCGGAACTGGGAAACGGTTGAACCAACCATCCCTGCCAAGTCATTTGGCTGAAGGCTGGTTTTCAGGTAGTTTGAGAATACCACCATCTATCAATGTCTGCAACTCCTCCTTGGCCAGTTCCTTGACGTTGGGATCCGAGGATTCCAAGTATGCACATAACACCCTTGAACTGCAAACAACAGTAACAGGGTTAACATCAGATACAAGACTGGTGCTTAAAGCTGAACTCACTCATGGAAGTCAAAGGTAAGCTTAACCTGTGACCCTGGGCCCACAATCTGCTATTTCCTTTCAAAGCTTTTAACCAAAAGGTGGAAGCAAAGCTTGCGCTCTCCAGAATTAATTTTCTAATGGTACGATTGGAGTGGAAATTTTCAAGGACATGCTCATTATCTGATTCTTCAGATTTAGACTTTGCGGCAAGAGATGCTATGGCTTCGTGCAAGGTGTTCAGCTTTTCATCCATACTTGGATGGAGTATGCCATCATATCCCCCAATGGCAACCTATCAGATGATTCAAGATAATGTTTCAACACGTTAAGAAGAAAAATTAACCGACGCCCTATAAACTGAATTAGAGTGGGTAAAGATAAATTCTGATGGTTGAAGCAAAACAGAACATCAAGCAGTAGGCGCCCTAACCTCATACAATACTTCTTTACCAAAGTTCGATTTCAAAAACTCTCCTGCATTCTCAATGCATGTGTCAATAAGATTCTGCAAAGACAATAGCATCTGAGTCACATTTTCAGAGAAAACAAAAACTTAAAACTATGAAAATGAAGAATAAACAAGAAACTTGCAGAAGTTGGAGTAGCAAACCTCAGCAAGGCCACTGTGCACCAATAATTCTTGCCTTCTTAATAAAGCGTCTTTCTTCCCACCAACAGTAGACTGAAGATTCTCAGGATCTGTGCTTTCATTGGCCCCAGCCATTTCATCTTCTTTGATATTCTGCTTCTCGGATTTTTCATCCTTCAACGACTCTGTTTCCTGATTAGCTTCCAACTCATTCTGGCAATGGTTGAGAAAGAAAGTGCCCGTCAGCATAGTCGAATCACCATTCCAAGTGAGAAATGGAGGAAGAAGAGTAAGTTTCAGTGAATTGGCATCATCTTTATATTTTGTAGAGAGAGGAAACCAAAAATACACAATGGAATACCACGGCACTGAGGGCTGGAAGAGAAAAGTTAAGAGAAGCCATATCATCAGGACTGAAATATCGCGAACAATTTGGATGAAGTAGCTGTAATAACGGACGCCTTCCACTCTGAAAATTCAAATAAAATAAACCACTGGTAAAAAAGACAAGAATACCGAGCTTGAAATCAGACATCTATAAGATTGTTGATGTGGAAGGAGCTAGGGAGATGATCTTGCCAAAAAGATGTATTCAGGTTTCAATGAAAAAAGAAAAGGAAGAAACTTTCAATATGTCGTTTAGCTAGCCACATTTTCTTATACTCATTTTGATATTTTATAGGGGGGTTACAAGAGGTTCATAGGCATGTTAGTCACTGCATCCAATCCCTTAGTAGTATCAAAGCTTCTAATGGAAGCTTATAGCCAAGATCAAAGGAAGACATTTCTTCAAACTAAAAAGAAAGAGAATACACATTTGACAAGAAGTGCAAAATGACTTCCTGATGTGAGAGTAGATACCTTATCCAAAAGGAGATCTTTTAATAATGCTTGAAGCTTGCGAATGATTATCTGTAACAAAGAAATTTGATAAAATTCTCTATTAGAAAGGAAGATTCAAATAATGCCAAAAGGTAAACATAATAAGCAGAAAAACAAGAACAAACCTTTGTTACGAGTTTCGTGTCATCAATGGTTGAAACAATGCAGGTCAGTACCTGAGCAGTATTTCATTTACAAAACAGAACTATGTGATCAATATGAAACTTAAGAGAATTCCAAGCATGTGCACAAAAATTTGCAAAGTTTTGTGAAAAGCATGTGAAGTGACAAAATTGTAACGTAAGATGAGAAGAAAAGGAGGAAAAAATAAGAGAGAATATAACCCATTGTCAGGTAGAATTGGAAAAAAAGTTCTTACCAAACTGCCAAAATGATCATGGGGTATCTTTTCTATATTGTCTTTCATTCCTTTGACAATCTTCTTCCTTTCCTAAACATTATAAAAACAAAATTAAGCAGCAAGAAATTCAGAAAAAGAGCTGCAATTGTCCACATGATCACCAACTGCAGTTAACCTTAGCACTCCCATGTTTGATACAGGCAATTACAATCCGAGATCCATCTTTTGTATGCATCATTCTAACAAGAGGCAGGCCTGACAGCTGTTGTAATATTTCGGCTGCAGAAGTCTAAAGACAACTAGTTTAGAAAGACCAGAAGCCACACATGAATTACTCTAGCAATTCAAATGAAATTGTTTTTTTTTTAATTTAAAATTCAAATGAAATTGTTGTATCAGTGTGCTTCAAGATTTGTAGATATTGTAAAGTTAAAACCACCTTAGGAGCTATGCTGAGGTACTCTATTAGCAGCCTGTGCAAAATAGAGTGGTCAATTATTCCTTTCTCCAAAATTGGTTGGATGACAGAAGCCATATGCCGTAACACTGAGCCTTTCGGCAGCTTAAGCTTTGAGATCACATCGACAAACCTGAAAGAAAATTAAAAGATATGGAATATAACTATCAGCATCAATAAATCAGCATTATCATCGAGAATAACAAGGAAGCTATAGCAAGCACTGCACCCTTGCATAAGGAAGGGCAAATCAGGTACCTGCTCTCCTTAATTGAAGCAAGGTCCTTAAACAACTGAAGCTCGGGAGAATATAACTCCATCAAGAGCTCTTGTTTTTGACTTGCATTTGCAAGTTTATATGCCTGCTCCACAACTGCAAATAAAATAAAGGAAACAATTAAATTGACTGTACAGGTCCTGCTGTACCCTTGATCTCAGTCATTTAAGAAGTCAAAACTTAGAGACATCATTTTTTAACACATTTCGCCAGCAGGGATGGCAAGAAACTATCTTTTTCTTTTTTTGAAAAAAAGAAAAAGAAAATGTAAATACAAGGAAAAATCAATCTGAGAAAATGCAAATACATCTACGAGACAGTATATGATGATTAAAAACAAGGGACACTTAAGTAAGTTGAATTATCATAGCCTTCTTGGGTATATCCTGTGGATCTATTACTTTCTTACATGAAAGAAAAAGGGTACCGATTTAATCATACCAATCGATCCAACTGAATGTCGAAGGAGAGTAGCAACATGTCCACGAAGCGTGGAGATACATTCAGCTAGCTGTTTTTTTGAAGCTGCAAAACAGTAAAAAGAAGTTCAAAAAATGGAAATAAAAGTTTCTATGATAAAATATGACATGAATGTTTGATTATAAACCTCCAATTTGTCCCCTCAACCAAAACCTTACCATGTTCCAACATTTTCAGAACCAGATGAACAGCATAAGCATTGTTGGAAAAGGTAAGAAAATGCGGCTTAAGCTCCTCAAATATGGCCTGCCTTTCATCATGTGAGCAATGCTTAACACAGGTCTGACGGGAAAAAAAGCAAGGAAAAGTGAGGATTACCAGATAAACACAAAATACGTAGCTGAGAGGATTCAGAAACAAAAGAGGGGAAAAGAAAAAGCATAAGATCACCTGTAAAACACGGGAGGAAACGTGTGAACTGGCAATTTCTGGAATCTTCCCCTTCATCTTCCCCAAAGCTTCAGTAATTATCCTTAATATACCAGAAAAACAAATGTATGAGATCAATAGCCACAAACATGTCATGTTTAAGCCATGTAAAGCTAAGAGGCTTACTTGGATCTTTCATCTTTTGCTATATTGCGTTGTCTCATCTTCTCCCACAGAGAAGCAAGCTCCTAAACGAAATGGAAGGAAATTGTTTCAGCAAACAAACACCAACAAGCCAACCGAGCCCCGAATTGACAACAAACCGACACATGAAAATGAAAAGGCTTGATAAACTTGCTTATCTAAACTCCACGGAAGTGCGTTAAATTTAGCGCCAAAAAAGTAAAGACTGAACGAATAAATCACAGCCATGCAAATTAATCAAGTATCCAATCCATGACGAACTCATTATGCAAAGTTTGACATTTAGATATCGTCCAAAAAAAAAAAACCGCTTCCATGGTCCGAATGAGCTAATGTTTACAGGATTCAAATACATACTTGCTCGAGAGTGTAATGCTTCTTTCTCTTCTTCTTCCTAGCCTCTGCCATTTCCTGCAAGAAAACAAACCAAATAACTAAGAACATACACACCACACAAAACTCCACTACTAATTACACATAAACAGAAGAGTTAACCACACTAAACAAACAAACAAACAAAACCATAAAGATCAACCTTGGCTTTAATTCGGCCCTCCCGCTTGGACAATCGCACTTTCGTCTCTTCCCCAGATTGTGGCTTCTTCGTTTCATTCGATTTCCGTTCTTGTTTTACAAAGGGTTTTGAAGGCTTCTTCGATATGTTACCCTGAGAATTTGAGGACAAAAGCTTCGGCTTTTTTGAAGCTGAGCCGCCTGGCTCTGTTTTACCATCTGGGTTTTGCTTCCTCTTCTTCGGTTTATCGATCCCTTGCTGTTGTTTCTTCGCCGCCATTGAAGCCTGCTGTTCTAGCTTGTTTGTTCGTCTTGTCTCCCCTGTTTTTGTAGTTGGGGTTTTTCAGGGTTTTTGTTGTAATGAATTGAAGAACGATAATTGTTTTGGTATGGGCTCTTTTCCAAAAATTTTGGCCCAATTATATACCTTTTAGGGCCTTTTACTCCTAATCTGGGCTTTTCCCCTGCAAAATGAACTCAAAAGAACATAAGGCCCAGATGGAGTATCTCTTCCAAGTTCCAACAACCTTTTTCTACTACAACTACAAATTTTTACTTTTCACCAAGTTCCAACAACCCACAAGAAAATCTTACAATGTACTACTACTACTACCTAACAAATCCATGCAATATCCTTGACAGGGACTGGAGTAATGATTGAACTATGTAAATATAGGGTAGAAGAAAACGTGTGGTAGCTCTTTTTTTTTATTTCTCGAGTCTTTCTTATCCCAAATATAGGCAAAGCCTTCAATTTCCCTTTGAAAAATAAAAGCAGAGAGGTATAAAAATATGTAGGCTACTACTACAACTACAGGTTAGACTAGTAGTCCATGTTGGAGTTTTTTCTAGAAATAAAATCCAAGGCGTATCGTAAATGTACTTGGGAGTAATAGTGTAGATGACACAGCAACAATTATGGGTTTTGTTTGGTAGCTGCATTGTACACCGTAAATGACAGTCATTGTCAAACTAAAAGCTATATATGGGGAATCAACAGTATAATACAGGAAAAGGACAGCTCTGCCTGGCGACAAGCACCTGAACTGTAAGTTAGTGAATAGAAGAGAATAGAAGTGTGTCTTTGCAATTTTTAACTGCATATGTCACCCACAAAAATATTACCCTGTCCTGAATCCTGATAGCTTATCACCGGGTTTCTCTTTTTTTTTTTTCTTTTACATTTCTTACACAATCTTCGTCACAGGAAGAGGGCAGTTCAGTTCTCAATTGTCACGTACACAAAGTTGTTGTAACTTGTAATTGTCCCATTTGAGTTTTGAGGATGTCTTTTATGTCCAAACCATGACAAAATTGGAGAAATTTACATTATGTTTTTTCACAATTGCTTATCATTTCTTTTACTTTTCATGAAACGTACAATTGAATAAATGCCCGTCCGGGATGACTGGCAATGTCGGTCGTGATTTAAGTAGTCGAATTTATTATGCACGGAAGAGAACCTGAAACTTTCTTTTCCATTGCAAGGAAAGAAATCTTGGCCTGAATCCACTTTCAGGAGGTTCAGTTTATAATCCTCCTATTCTTCTTCTTCTTCTTCCTCCTACTCCAAAGCCAGATATGTGGAGGGGTCAGGTACAACATCTGGAAAAAAAATGGATTGTTTCATTATCAGGGACAACTTTCTTTCAATCATGGAATGGAAGGCTTGTGCAAGAAATAATGCAGAGACAAAATCTCAATTGCAGGGCTGGTTATCTTGTGCATGTATTCTTTCTTTCATACTATTATTATTGGTTTTTTTTTTTTTAATTATTTTGGCAATGTCCATGACACCGATATATATGCTCTTCTATCAGTCACTGTGCAAATGTGTGGTACTCCTCCTTGGTCGGGGACCTTTGGTGCTGCAAGGCATTGTTGTCACTATTAGGATAAGCATGTGGATCGCCTCCTCACTCATTGCCATTGTTAGTAAATGCCACACCAAAATTGGGTCCAACAAGGCATGTTTTACTGTGGGGACAGGCAGGCAAGCAAGCACTAGTCAATATCCACATCCTGCATGCCCACCCCCATTGTTTCTATCCATTGAGAAGAAAATGTGTTTCAGATTGAGGTTTCTGAACAAAAGGAAGAGGGTCGTTCCACTCCGACCTTCAACATCGATCAACTAGTATAAAAAAAAAAAAAAAGAGAAAGATTGAGGTTGGACTTTTTATTGGAAATGTCATTCAATAGAAACAACATTGGATGCTGCCACTGCTAGATTAGGATCACACCTTTTCTAGTACCATTGAACTTTTAGTAGAAAACACACACACAACATTGGATGCTTTCACTATGAGTTATGAGGCTGCAAGTTCAGTCCAGTCCTCCTTGTGTCATGCAAGGATAAACGGGAGGAAATCTAGCTGTATACCACAGTGTTTATAAGATTAGGAAGCAGTAGAGATTGGCTTGAAAAGGATTCATGGATCTGGCCTTACAACATTGACATTAGTAGTATGGTAGGTTTTGTTTCTAGCTGGATTTCCAGGGTGGTTAAGTTTCAAGAAAGCCTAATTAGATGGAAGAGACACTGTGTTCGCACCTTAGCCATAATGTGAATGCAGACGTGTTTGTGCTTCCAGTTTGGGTGTCATATCACAAGAGGGGACCTACTAATAACTTTAATGATCACATGCCTGCATACAATTATGTTCCTATAATATCAACTCAAGTCCCTTCTTGGTTCAATTCATGGCAATGTATCATATATGTTCTGTCAAAAAAAAAAAAAAAAAAAAAATTCATGGCAATGTATGAGATCATTGTTGACCTGCAATTCATGTTCTTTTTCATTGCACGCTGATGCCATAGAACTAACAAAAACTCCCAGTGCAGTTTCTAATCTTTCTTTTTTGTGCAAGACAAAACATTTCCAGGTGATGGGTACTATTAGAACTGTGCTCATGTCTCGAGGATAATTTTAATTATGGTTAATTGCTAATAAGAGTAGGTTTGTCAGAGAAGGATATCAATAATAAGAATGACTGAGCTAAAATAATTAGCATTCTTTGCTCTGAATTAAAGAATGAGTTCTGGGGTTAATCTTGATTATCTCTCTTTTTGGCTTTTTCAATTATTATTAACATTCTATAAGTCTAACACTATCGGTAAGATTTGGAACCTTTTACGCCGAAAAATCTATAGACTTTTGGTATTGTGGCTTGACCTTTTTCATGGTTGATAGTTTTGGTCTATTGAGATTTGCCTTTTTGTGTTCAAATATGCAAAAGACCCTTAACAAGGATTACTTCCTCTAGCCATTCACATTGCCCCCCACAATCTCAATAAACTAAACAGCACTTTTTGTGGGTGTCGCTTAAAATAGTAAAATTCTCACAGCTTTTTTATGATCTGGTAGGTTGGCGACTAGTTTTGGAGTTATAGCATGAGAAGTAGCAGTAACAAAAGGTAGCAGCTGGAATATAAATTTATGAGCTGGGATGATTATTCTAGTAAGCTAAAAAAATTCATAATATATAGTTATTTTATTAAGTTTCTTATAAAGCTAGACTGCGCAGTGGGGCAGCACAAAAAAAGTGGAGGGGAGAAGTATCCAAAGGAAAAACCAAACACAAAGGTTTGTCTCCCAAACCACTTTTATGGAACTCATGCATAGGTGAAAACAAAATCCAATTCCATTGGCAAAGTGAAAAGTAATTCGTCTTGTTCTTGAAATCATTAGGATCTAAACTTTTTTTTTGGTTGATTGAAATATATAATACTATCTCCACTTAGTTGATTGAAATGAAACTAGACTCCACTAATTTAATTTTGAAAGCATTATTGTTTGTTGAACTTATGAAATTTAGCCATCTCAATGACATGCGGGATAGATGACAAATTTATGCTTAGATCATGATGCAACCAACTGCAATCTTTCTGCAAATAAACATAAGTTTCAAATCTTTTTTTTGTAAACAAGAATCCGAATAAGTCAAGAAATAGAGAACAATCCTGAATGAGTCAAGATTAGGAAGCATATTATTCTATAATGATTAATAGCTAAGAAATAATGGAAAGCACATTAATATCCAATCCCCACTAGTGCCATCTGTGTGAGCTGTAATTTTCCAATTTCCTTCACACGCAAGGCATGCAATTGACAATGGACAATAATAGTACATTTTGGATTCCTTTCCATGAGCCTATCACTCACTCCACCTTCCCCTCCCCCACTCCTTTCATTCTTACCATAAAACTTGATTGGTCCAACTCACCCCAAGATTTCTTTTCCTTGCCTTTTTTGTCTAACCTTTTCCACCAAGAAAATTCATCATCACTACTACTCTACTACCCTCAAAACTCCAAAAAAACAGTCTCCCTCCAAACCCTCCAGTGGTAAAATAAAATCAAACCACAAGGAAGTACTATTAATCTGTGTGGACCAATGCTGGCAATGTCATTGCATCAAGGCATGACTTGTTAAGACTTGCAATGGTTTGTTTTCACACCACATAGTCCTCCTCCTCCTCCACAATTTGTTAAAGACTTAGTAGTACTAAATTGTGTTGTTGTGTTTGTGTGTTCTGTTATGTTCTGTCAAGTGATTGAGGCCAGGCTAGCATCTTTGCCATGATTGATGCAGGACCCACCCCTCCCCTTCTGCCCTGTCAACCCACATGCTGTCTCAATACCCCATGCACTCTCCCTACCCCCCCTTTCTTTTATTCCCCTTGATTCTCCCCTCACCTAGGGTCTCACCCAACCCCCATCCCCCCACTGCTAACGTGGCAGCACCACCAGCCCTCCACCTCACCAAAATAAGAACAGTGCCTGGCCACAAAACCATCCTCCCCCTAGTCAACTTATCACTACCCCCCAGCTTATGTTTTTTTTTTGTGCTGTTCTTACAAATCAAACCTTAACAGGTGTAATAAGCTAACAGACTAACTACTACTACTATCTACTAAAAATTTAGTACTATACTAGTAGCTTTTGTTCTACTTGGTCTCTTTCCTTCTCTCTCTCTATCTTACAAAATGGAGGAGGGCCGTTTCAAACAAATTTGTCGGCGAGAGACGTTATAAATCATAGTCATATAGAGGGTAATTTACTCGGTATTAGTGGGGGGGGGCAATAAATGGGATTAAAAGAATTTCTGATTATTCTCTCTGCACTTACTTACCATGTTAGATTTTTGCTCTCATTTGTGCATGGAAAGCTGTCATTTCCCCTGCCTCTTACCAAATACTACTATTGTTTTTTCTGTGTGTGTTAGTGTACACTGTCCTCCAATAATAAAAAAGATGAGAAATTTATACTAGTACTACTATTAGTTCTCTCCCTTGTCATTTATATATAATTAATACCTTATATTTACACATGCTTACAGAAAGCTGCCCTGTTTTTGTGGTGCCAACCATTCTCTTTCTCTCTCCCCCCTCCTCTGTTCCTCTCTCTCTCTGCAGCTGGTTGTTTCCTCTCTTCGCTTGCTGTCTGGGCATTAGACTCTGTTCCTCGTCTCCTTGGGTTGCGGTTGCTGAATAGGGCCTTGACTCAATGAAGATGCCAGTAAGTACGTTATTTGTTATTGTTTATATTCTTCCGTATCTGGGTTCAATGAGACACACTTTGTTTTGTTTTGTTTTTTTTTTTACTCTACCCTTTGGCCAAATCTGGGGAATCTTGTTAACTTTTGTGATAGAATTGGATTGTCAATGGGATATCTGAGAGGGGGTTTTTTTTCCAAAGTTTATGTTTTGATTGCTACATGGGCTGGTTTTTTCACGCTTTGCCACTCCTGTGATTGTGACAGAGGACTCTGTCCATTTTTTTACACTGTTGTCTTGCTTCACTGGGTTCACTTAAAGTTCCGTTCTTGTAACTGATGCGTGATTTGGTTGTGATGCTTTGTTTGACACATGTTTCTCATTTATCTTCTTATTCTTCTGAAACTGTTAACGAAACTGTAAAGTGTATGTTTGAATTTTGTGTGGTTTTGTTGTTACTGTTGGTTTTCTGTTATTTCAGTGTCCGTTCGCGCAATATGTTTTCATTGGATTCTAGACCGTTTTTTTATTTTTTTAGGGATTCATGTGTTCACTGCATCTTGTCACATTTCTTCCCGAGTTACCAAACCATTGATTTAGCTTTTACATTTAAGATGACCAATTGATATCAGTTTTTATTATTTTTCCGCGTTTCTTTTTTGATATCAGGATTTCCATATATTTCACTGCTGTAGTTGACCTGAATATTTCCTGGCTTACATTTTTCATGCTTTTCTGCTATAATTCTCCATCCGGAAAGCTGGGATTCTGGTTTTTCTTCATAGGTCACTATTCCTGCTTTTGATGTCTTTTTTTTTTGTTTGTTTACCATCAATTGACTGGGGAAATGATTGTGAAATTGAAAAATATTCTCTGAGATTTGCATCTTTTGCCATTTCAGGTGGCATTGCTCTTGCTGCTGGCACTGATTAATGCTATCAGAATTGATGGAGAAGAGAGCAAAGGACTGTGCGACTCCAAACCTAGTTTGCACCCAAGACCGCACAGTGTGTCAATCTCGGAGTTTGGTGCTGTTGGAGATGGAAAAACGCTGAACACACTTGCATTCCAGAATGCCATTTTCTATCTCAAGTCTTTTGCTGACAAGGGTGGGGCTCAGCTTTATGTGCCCCCTGGAAAATGGCTTACTGGAAGTTTCAACCTCACCAGTCACCTCACCCTCTTCCTTGAGAAAGGTGCTGTCATTCTTGGATCTCAGGTAATTTGGTGCTCTTTGCTTGCCTTCTGCAAATTGGTTTTCGGGTTCTCCAATCTTTTCATTGTAGTTCAAAATATGGAAATGCTTATATTTGATAATTTTCACACTGTGGATTTTCATACATAGTTTTCATGGTTGTTAGGATCCATCTCATTGGGATGTTGTTGAACCTTTGCCCTCATATGGTCGAGGGATAGAACTTCCGGGCAGTAGATATCGGAGTTTAATCAACGGATACTTGTTGACCGATGTTGTGGTAACCGGTAATGTGCATATTTGTTATCCGGCAATCACCTTTTCGTAGTAGCAATCTTCCATTAGCTTACATTTATTAAGTTTTGCAGGTGACAATGGAACCATAGATGGCCAGGGCTCTGTTTGGTGGGATTGGTTCAAGTCTCATTCCTTGAACTACAGCCGTCCTCATCTTATAGAATTTGTATCATCTGAAGATGTTGTAGTCTCAAATCTCACCTTCCTAAATGCTCCTGCATATAACATTCATCCGGTCTATTGCAGGTGATTTTTCTGAAGAATCTACAACTGCTAAACTTGTATTTAGGTTTGATCGACCATAAGTTGTTGGCGTGCTTTTAATTAAGTTTGTTGGCTCTGATGCAGTAATGTACTCGTTGAAAACATTTCAGTTTCTGCTCCTCCAAACTCTCCCGAGACCATCGGTATAGTTCCAGGTTGGTTAGTTGGCTCTGTGTGAGTCCTATATCTCCATTAAGCACACTCACTAGAAGCCTTCACTCTTCATTTTCCATTTGGTGTTTTATGCACCAGCCAGCGTTTGCATCCTCCTTAAAAGTAACTAAATTTTACAATTACATAATCACCTTCTTCTTTGTTACAGCTGAATTTCAATAGCAACGCCAACTTATTAATACAAGTCTAGATATTTATCTGGATGTTTTTCCCAGTGGCCAACTTCTTAATATCTGATTCAGTATATCAACTTTTCTATAAATGCATGACAGAACACTTCTGTGGACTTTTAATGTTGATTAGTGGGTGATTGCCATTATTTTGTATAGTGATAATTGTAACCTTGTTCATTGCCGAGCTGGAGTTGTTTACTGTCTGCTTCACTACTGTTGCTGTCATCAGTTTTGAATTATTTCACATGCTTGTTTTGCTTTTGGCAATGCTACCTTACTTGTTTAGGATATTATTATATGAAAAGCGTGTTGCTGACTGTTTTTTTTTTTCTGGTTTTTTTTTTCCAATTTCAGATTCTTCAAACAATGTTTGCATTGAGGATAGCAGCATTGCCATAGGGTATGATGCCATTTCCCTCAAGAGTGGTTGGGATGAATATGGCATTGCCTATGATAGACCTACAACTAATATACATATAAGAAGGGTCCACCTTCAATCATCTACTGGTTCAGCCATTGCCTTTGGTAGTGAGATGTCTGGTGGCATTTCCAATGTGCATGTGGAGCAGGTCCACATATGCAACTCATTTAGTGGCATTGAGTTTAGAACAACCAAAGGCAGAGGTGGTTATATTAAGGGGATCATAATATCAGGTGTTGAATTGGAAAATATCAAAATGGCATTTGGTGCCATTGGTGATCGTGGGTCACATCCTGATGACAAATTTGACCCTAATGCTCTCCCGGTTGTTGAACAAATCACATTAAAGGATGTGACTGGAACAAACATCTCTATAGCTGGAAACTTCACAGGGATTTCAGAATCTCCATTCACCTCTCTTTGTCTCTTGAACGTCTCTTTGGTGACTTCTGCCTCCTCATCTTCATGGGTGTGCTCCCATGTTATCGGCTTTTCGGAATCTGTTACACCAGAACCCTGCCCTGAACTTGAGAGCTCGTATTCGAATTCTTCTTCTACCTGCTATTCCCTCTTCGATTCTTATGGTAAATCAGCAGCCTTATGATTACATCCCTTCACAGTACAGTCACATGGTGAGAAATGGATTCTTCTACTACAGATTACTGTCTAAAATAGGTCACATTCTTTCCAATAAGACACATGTCTAAAGCATTTGTTTCTTTGTTCCCTTGGTTTTTTGCAATTTCGCATGTTCAAAATCTGCAGATTATTTGTACAGCTACATTTCTTCATTCATGTGTAAGAAAATTTTTGGTAGTAGTGAGTGCATAAATCAAAAAGAAGGGACTTGGATGGATATGTTTAGCAGCATTGCTATTTCATATTTACCAGTTTCTTTGATCTTTTAAAATGTTTTTACATTGCATAGAGAGAATCTGACGAGCCTGGTGCTTCTTGGAAAGCAAAGTTTACTGGTGATGAGTCAGGGAAAAAGTTGTAATGGATAAGAGGATCATGATTGAATTTAATTCAGCTGTCTCCTTTTTATTTCTGGAAATGATCTTTCTTCTATCCTACTAGTATATCCATTCTACTTGCAGGTTTGTTTTGGCATGCGTGCCTTTTGACAGTCTCAAGGCTGTAAATTAAGAACAAAAAATATATGCTCCCTTCCTTTTTCATTCTTGAAAAGAAAGACAAGAACTTGAACCCCAAAAAAACAAACGTCATCTCATAAGATAAAGAAGATACACCATAATTTATACTACTAGTTTATACACCGAACGATATATAATACTAATAGTCACTCCCTTCGACAGGAAACTAGAAACGGCTAGTTTTTCAAAGTGAAAATGCTCTCAACTCACACTATTGATCTTCTTCTTCCTCCTCCTTCCCATCCTCCTACTTCTCCTAGTTAATGCTATTATTCCCACCACAATCAACATAAACCTCATCATCCACAAGAAAACCAACGGTTTCAAATGCTTTGTTTGGGTTTCTTGCCAAGCCTTCTTCCCATCAACAAAGTTCACAAACAACCTTTCTTCACCGGTGTTTTTCCGGAGATGAGTTTAGTAAAGGGGTTCGTTTTCTTCTTCCTCCATCAGATTTCCTTGTGTTGCTCTTCTATCCACATACAATCATCCAAGATACAAACCCCACATCAATGGTGAACGCACGCCATGTGTTTGACGATTTGCCCAAGTCTAGTGTGGCCACTACACCATCCTCGTAAGGTCAGTGGTTTCGCTTGAGTTTGTTAGTGGGTTCACTTGAGATCATTTAGGATCTTTGGTAACCTTATTTCTCAGTTCCGGATTTATTCGGATTTAGGGTCTTTTTGACCCCAAGTTGATCAAGTTTAACAAGAGTTTCCCAAGTTTTACTTGAGGATTTTGTTGGTACTGCTGGATGGCATTTAGAAGCAGCAGCTGCAATGGCAGGGGAGTGATCGTCGGCGACGGCAGCGGGAGTGATGATGGTGACAGTGATGGTGATGGTAATGGTGCCGGCCATGCTCGGGTCTTGCTTGGGGATAAGCCTGTCATACTCAGGAGCGTGCTCAAGTATGCTAACAAGTTCCTACGAAATAGTATCCGCATCAAATTTAGATCCAAAAACTCAAAAATGTCGATTTCCAAAGACATGGAAGAAGGCTCTACCTCCCGGAAGGATCGCCTGGTATTAACCAAGGAAATGTCGTCCAATTGGTCAAGTTACAGGGTAAAGCAACTTTATTTGGAGCTAAACATCGCCGTGGATATTATGAAAAGGCACTATGGAGGCATGCTATTTTCTTATGTTTTGTGGGCCCCATATATGTTGCATTATGCGAGTTTTATCTACGGTGTTTTTGGCTTTGTATTTGTTATATGTGTACTAAGTTTGTATTTGGGTTTATATTTGCCTATATGGGCACTAAGTTTGTATGCTATGTACTCATCTTTTAATTAATAAAATACCTATGCTTGCTGACAAAAAAAAAAAGTCACTCCCTTCGACAATCCTCCTTTGGCAAAAGCTACATTTAATGCTATTCATTTCCTCCACCTAGAATTAAAAAAAAAAAACTCATTGGTGTTATAAAATTGGGGGAGAAATTCACTTCTTGATGGAATGATACAAGCTTGATCAAGGTAATAATCTAACCTTGATGGAAGTAATACACCATTAATAGTAATAATACAACTTTGATAGTAATAGTAATAATAAAGATTAATAAAATATAGATGAAGGGAGATAGAGAGGAGAGGTGTATGTGTATGGAAATGAAGACAGTAATCTTATGGTAGGATATAAGTATATAAAAGTGAAGGAATGGAGGGGTATTTATAGTTGGAAATGGGAGGATAAAAACAAATAAGTATGATTAATTTAAAAGGATAAAATCAAAGGGATGTTAGGTAAAGGAAGAAGATATTAGGATTATGACAAATGGAATTATGGAGGATAATTAGCTAAAGAGATAATTCCAAGTAGAAGTTTGGTGTATGGGTAAAGTATTTACCGGGGTAAATTCGGGTATGGTAAAAATGAGTTTTACTGGATGGTAACAATGACATTCACCATAATTTATTTATAACACTCCCCCTTGAATGTCATTGCACCTTAGATAGAATACGCTTAGGAAGTACTGCCTCGTTAAAAACCTTACCAAGAAAAACCCAGTGGAACAAAAACTTGGTGAAGGAAAAAAGAGTGCAGTGCGTATTCTACTCTCCCTGATTTTGGCATCCCTTGATATCTGGAATCCTCCATAAACCAATCCTCTTCATCAATTCTTCAAAAGTTGTAGTAGGAACTGATTTTGTAAATATATCTGCCAGATTGTTACTTGAATGATTCTTGATGTATCCTCCCTTCAATTGGGCAATGCAGCTATCATTATCTTCATAAATCGTCGTTGGAATATTTTCCTCGCTAACTAATCCATATGAATCTTGACAATACTGCATCATCGATCTTAGCCAAGCACATTCTCGGCTAACTTCATGTATGAACACAATTTCTCCATTATTTGAAGAGGCAACAACGATACTTTGTTTTCTGGTCACCACGATACTTGATGTATCTGCCTGTTCTTTATGTGGATCAAATAAAAGACCTATATCTGCAAAACCAACTAGATGCACCTTGGCCTCACAAGGTTAAAATAATTCCATATACCAAAATAATAGAATATGAATTTATATATTATATTCCAATATAAATACGTTAGAGCAAAATTATATTTTGCAAATAAATTTATAGCAAAAGCTTCAGGCTTTATGTTACTAGCAAGATAAATTGCAGTGTGATGTGGTACTTCAAGACCAATTGATTAATCTTATCTTTTCAAAATTTTTTATCTTAAACTTTTTCCTTAAATATAGCACGGATTTGGAAACCTCTTCAGGAGTTCTAATAGTATTCAGATCACTTTATGTGTCTGGCAATTGACAAAATATTTTGCAAATGAATCATCTTTTGAACTTCAGGTTCATACGAATTCATTTGAGGATCAAAACTAAGCATTGAATAACATTTCAATAATATCTTGATCCAGCTGCTTATTTTCTCCCCCTAATGTTGGGTAAACTCTTTTATCAAATTAACAATAAAAAAATCTTTAATCACTAGTCAATGATTTATGGAGATTCATACCCAACATACACAACATATATTCACAGTCTTCTTTAAGGACCAATTTTACTATACTGTACAACCAACGGTCCGAAGATGGGAGTTACTAGGTTCGTGACCATGAACCAATTAAATGGGAAGACCTTATGATAACTTGTTGGCTTGATGCATGCAAGTGCTGCTACATGTAAAAATACCAATTTTTCAAACAGCAATATTTCATTAACAATGGTCCTGCAATCAATTAGAAATGTTCGCCCATATCTTTTTGGCTTTATTGCCTATGATATACATTTTCCACTGAAGAAATGTACCAGCATTATCTACACATATAGTCTAATAACATAAGTAGGGATATGTAACCGCAAGTGACTTAATCATTAAAATAAGTGCGCACAATGCCAACTTGCATCACACAATAGACCATCTAGTCGATGCATCATAAAAATTACCTAGATGGGCAACACGGCAGATTTATCAGTCCGCGTACATGTCCCTGAATTATTCCCAAAATTGCTGGTGATTCTAGGCCAACCTCATCTTAGGAAGGCCAAACAATTAATTTTCGCAGCAAACTAACACATGGAAATTCAATGATTGTAAAAACTTCTGGTTTTTCAATAAATAACCAAGAATAAATGTCGTGCATCATTATTGATCCGGGATGGCCCAACTGGTCACGTCAAACAAGATATCCAATAATCAACTTCTAGTTGATCTCAGCTTCGAGCTGTGCAAACTGTGTATTTAAACACTTAAAAATTGCTAGCTTCAGGCTAGTGCATTCCTGCTTCTGGCTGGATATGGTAAGTTTCAGTTACTCAATTGCTAGCTTTAGGCTGCAATACGTGTGTCAGTTTTAGGCTTATTTCTGCCACTCATGTCGAAAAAGATCAGAATTATTGAGCAATAATTAAAGTAGTGGCAAACTTTTCCAAAAGTAAAACCTCGAAGATTGAAAATCTTTGGAGTTAACTGATAATAATGCAAAGTTTTTAATTACCAAAAAATCTTTTGGATCTTTTTGGAGACAGAAAAAGGGTCCACATTTGAAAAACTGACACCTAGCTGTCTAATCTCAGACTATAAGAAGGGGAGGCGGTTGAGACAGGAAGATGCAGAAAACTCAACAAGACAAGAAAAATGCCTTCCCCAGCTACTGTTTTCTTTGTTGAGGGTGCTTCTCTAGAAAGAAGGAATAGGTTAGCTTATAGCATAGTGAATGAGTAGCAAGAGGACTTATCGAATGATCTGGCAAGAATTCCTCGTTTAGTGTTTGTTGATGAACTTTATTTATCTAGGTTCTTTGTAACTCCTATGGAAGAAACATTCTTCCTAGAGGACCAAAGCAATCTAAGGGCTTCCTTGTATGGCTCGACTAACTCTATTATGTTTTTCATATCTGATAGACTGCAGGAATTTCAGCTAGAGTCTTCATGTCAAATTTTAAATCAAAGCAGTTATTATCAGGTTTCCATGATGGCTCGGAGCGTCCCAAGGGTGACTGGGTTACCACCTACATGGCCTTACATGGCCTAAGGTATGACTTCTACTATGGAATTGCAGGGGTGTAGCAAGAAGGTCCCAAGATTTTGTGCGTACCTTAAGGGGTCTAAAGAATCAGTACAAGCCCAACATGGTACTGATTACTGAGACTTTGTGGCAAGCAGGAGAAAATCATGGTGTAATCCCACTCCGTTTTCCTGCAACGAATCCGTTTGAGATACCTGGAGAAAACAATATGGGTGGCATGTGGTTCTCCTGGAACGACAGTGTTAGGGTCAACATCAACAACGAGGCTCAGAGTCTTAGAGTCAATGTTGTACCCAACAGATAAATAATTATTTCAACTTATGTATGAGAACAATTCCTCTTTGTGAATGTTCTCTAGTTATGGATCCATTATGCAATAATAATATACATGTTTTCCCTTAGCCTTGCCATTATAATCTCATTCACGGCCACAGACACAATTAATTATACTGTCTTATTCGCTTCAGGGAATAGAGCAGAGTCAATCTGACGGGATCCATAATAATTTCTTTTATTACTGTAAGTGGGAGTTTCTGTACTTTTCAAGAGTATTTGCTCTTCCAGAGCATAAATATATGATCTTCTAGATCATAGTAAAGTATGCGTTCTTCAAGAACATATTCAAACTTATGCTCTTCTGGAGCGTATAAATTATTTTCTCATTTTTGAGATTGTACATGTTATGTAAAATAGTTCTTCAAGAACATATTCAAACTTATGCTCTTCTGGAGCGTATAAATCATTTTCTCATTTTTGAGATTGTACATGTTATGTAAAATAGTTGACATCTACACATATAACTCTCCCCTTTGGATGTCAGATTGCATTGTCTCCAGGACAAATGCCTGAGTCGTTATTCTACAAATGATTACAATAACAGTAAAGTAAACATAATAAAATAGAATATATCAAATAATAATTAAACAGAACATAAAACAAAAGCTTTCAGTAAAAAAAAATGACTTGCGCCTTCAGGGTAAGCAAGAACAATATCCATCTTCTGGTGGTCGTATAATATGTTAGTAATATGCCCAAAAGCCAATCAGTGGATGATCGTATATAGTCGTGTATATACATTAAGGTTATTCCAATAAATATGATTATGAGATAATCGCTTGCACATATTTATAACCCTAGAGTATATATTTGATATATCTTAAATGTCCCTAGTCGATTATTATTATGGATGGGTTATAATAATAAATTAAGACTAGCGTATGTTGAGAATTTATATGTGATATGAATTCTACATACGGGTACAAGTTGGAGAACTTGTGGACTGGACTGACCCACATAAGAATGCTACATGGAGCATTATATGTTTGTCGATAGCGATTCTTATATGTATTGTCCTTAGACCTGAGATCATCAAGGTTCCCAACGTGTGAGTCATATACTTTGATATTATTCCTAGTGATCCGTAACTGGGTGGACTTAAGGGTAATCATTGGGTATATGATAAGTGTGTAGTGGGTTTTGTATGATCCAGAGGGGATTCGTCCAACCCATATAACGGGAATATTATCGGATGGTTTCTTGATAGAGTTGAACTGTAAATGCACGGCCGTGCTCGGATTATGATATGGTGTTATCATTGGTATCCGTTTTACACAGTTAACTCGAGGATCAAGAAACCGAGATTAAACATATACGAGATTGACATATTCCAGGTCTCGGTTTAATCTTGATAATGGGACGAAGGGATGATGACATGTTTGCGAGGCATTTTGAATCAGTACTGATCTTGTCGTTCGGGTAGCAATGATGTGTTGCTAGACGCCGCTCTTTGCTTATAATTATAAAATGAGATTTTACAATTATTTCCGGACGTTACAAGTGCCTACAGGGTCACACACATAGAACCGTTGATTCGAGCAGGTGGTTGAACCGTGGTTGGACCATGGTCCGACCGGTTTATGGTCGGACCGCGATTGGGCGGTGGTTGGACCAGGGCCGTTTTGGGCTGGTTGGTTCACTAATTGTTAGCATTATTGAGCCACTTTAGGTGCTGTGTATGTTGATAAGGTTTAGTGGTGACATTATTATGATAGACATAATTGTGGTGGGTAATGGGCCAACGTGTTGGCCATGACCTCCACTATCTCCATTAGCTTTTGATATGTGGATTGGAGTGATCTGATTACCTCCTCTCCTTCATGCCATTCACTGAGTTTTGTTCTTGAGAGTGTTCTTGGGCGAGCTTGAAAGAGCATACACACATCACCTTCTTTGAGAAAGAAGAGAAACACCACAAACTCATCCTCTCGGAAATCTGTTGCTAGCACACCAGTTCGGGAGAGCTCGAAGTTCGAAATCGTGTGACGATTCCGGCTTGATCACGGTTCGTGTGGATACCGTAGAGGGGCGGGATACCTTGTCTTGCTCTTGCTGATTCCGACACTTCAGTTAGGTGGAAGATCCTAACCGTGTAAGGTACGGAAAATTGTTATTCGGTTTATATGCTTCACATGTGTTCCTGTGTTGTTTTCGGAAATTCCGCTGCATGTTTTTCTTGTATATGAGTGTCATATAGCATATCGGAAACCTACATAATATTCATCTTCTTGCGGGCATATTTTTCTTCAATTTAGCAGTAAGACATCCAATCTTTGCTTTGTATTCTCTTTTATTGCGTCTTCGAGACGATTTGCATTTAAATGCATTCAATGCCCATAACAAATTTCTTCCGGAAATTTTAAGGGCTTCCAATATTTGTAACATTAACATAATTCCAAAATTAAGGAAATGAAAGACTTAAATAAAATAAATAATTATGGGCCTATTATTAATTAGCCCAATTAAAAATAAATAAATGCAAATTAAATGTGATGGGCCTTGTATGAGCCCAAGCGAAATATAAATGAAATTAAAGCAAAAAATTAAATGTAATGGGCCTTTTAATAGCCCAATCATAATTTAAATAAAAATATAAAATATGCTTACTCGATAAATCTTTCAGCAGTAATATATAATATATCATACTAATACATAGGCCTTTTAATAGCCCAATCATAATTTAAAAAAATATAAAATATGCTTACTCGATAAATCTTTCAGCAGTAATATATAGCATAAGAATAAAGAATATATAACATATATAGAAAGGATGAAAGTAGTAATAAGAAAAATTTTAGAAATAAATACCTTAATAGAGTAGAGACTCGTGCTGATAACGTGTTATAAAATTGGGGGAGAAATTCACTTCTTGATGGAATGATACAAGCTTAATCAAGGTAATAATCTAACCTTGATGGAAGTAATACACCATTAATAGTAATAATACAACTTTGATAGTAATAGTAATAATGAAGATTAATAAAATGTAGATGAAGGGAGATGGAGAGGAGAGGTGTATGTGTATGGAAATGAAGAGAGTAATCTTATGGTAGGATTTAAGTATATGAAAGTGAAGGAATGAAGGGGTATTTATAGTTGGAAATGGGAGGATAAAAACAAATAAGTATGATTAATTTAAAAGGATAAAATCAAAGGGATGTTAGGTAAAGGAAGATGATATTAGGATTATGAAAAATAAAATTATAGAGGATAATTAGCCAAAGAGATAATTCCAAGTAGAAATTTGGTGTATGGGTAAAATATTTACCGGGGGTAAATTCGGGTATGGTAAAAATGAGTTTTACTGGATGGTAACAATGACATTCACCATAATTTATTTATAACAATTGGAAAGAACTAGTATCTTCATTTTGCTACTAGGCGGCGTAAGAGATTCTTACCCTTACCCAATGCAGACTTCCTGTCTGACCAAAAATTAAAAAAAAAAAAAGAAAAAAGAGGCATACTCCGTAACCTAACATGAAGTGTCGTTCTTTCTTTATTTCTTCCCTCCCCGCCCCTCTGTATGTGATTTCAGATTTTCAGTTTCACTAAATTTCTGGTGTACTATTACTACCGTGACCTTATGCAAGAAAGAGGACACACAAACACATCAGATGAGGACCCACTACTATCATGATCATGAGGGAGAGCCTTCAATTTTTTGGTCCTCTCTGCAAGTTCAGGTGACACGATGCCCCCCAGTTATGATAAGACAAAAATAAATTTGCATAACATGGATACTTATAAAATACCCTTACACTACATACTTCCTCCCTATCTTGACCATTTTATACGTATATAAAATACTTTCTTGACACCACTTAAATGATCAGACTGTGGATAAATTACATTACAAGATTCTTCCTCAAAATATTTAACAACAAATTACTAGTAGTATTTTTCATGAACTTCCCCAAATGTAGCAAGATTCTAGGTGTTATCCAAGATTTTTATGGGCTCAATTTTTTTGAACATTTACGTTCAAAAAAAAAAAAATTTTTTGAACATTTGTGTTGGTTAAACTGGAACAAAACTAATAATCTAAATCAAAAAAGTCGGACCGAGGGTGGGGACAATTGCCGAATTACTTTTGGGCCTTTATTTATGGATCCAATTGGAAAATAAGAGTGGAACATCTAATCCAGCCTATTGGTTAGTAGCTATGCAGTAGAGGCCCAATTCTCTTTGTCCAATTATACAAGACGAAAAAACTTACAAAAGCCCAAAGCGCAGACCTTTTAAGACAAGAACAAGAAAAAAGGTGAAACTAAAGTGAAAACGAGGAGGACTAAAACCAGAGAACTGAACTTTGCACACACGCCCTAAACCCAATAAAACGGCTCATTCTCTGGTCTCCGCCACAGGCGAGGAACCATCTCCCTTGCATGCACTCCTCCTCCTCCTCCTCCACGTCTTACCACTCTCAATAATACTACTAGTTCCAAACTTTACGGTTTCAGGTAACCTTCCTCTCTTTTTTTTCTTCTCATGTTCTTTCTTCCACAATAGCCTGTTAAAAAGGCAGGAATTTGTTACCAAGTTGGATGAGCAAGCACTTCTTATTTGGAACTGTAGGAAACCCAGATACGGATTTTTCTTACGGAGCTCTTGTTTTGTCTTGTTGAATGCCAATAGGCTAATGCAGGATCCTAATTTGGTTATTGGGTTTATGGGTTTTAGAAGGGTTTTATAATTAGCTTCTGAATATAACGACTTTGCTCATTTTAGTCAAATTTTGGTGTCCTTCCTCTTTTTTCCCATGTTAAAGACTATATCTTTGGGTGAAATTTCATGTATTTTATATTTGATGTTGGTCTGCATCCTATTGAACGAAATTTTAGAAGCTTTAACTTGTGGTTTGTGCCTTGGGTGTGCAGGAAAATGGTTTCTACAGATATTAGGGACATATTGACATCATTTAGTCCTTCTTTGGACTACTTGGCAATCAGCTCCGGAGATGGTCGAGTAAAGGTACTTTATCTTTGGAGACTGTATTGGTAACTATTTCTGTGTGTAGAGCTTTTGTCTGTGCTTGTACAAGCTGCTGAATTGTGCCTTTTCCTTCTCAGATTTGGGATGCGGTGAAGGGTCAGCTGCAAACTGAGTTTGCCGACATAACTTCCGGTGATGCAAGTTTGTTTAGTAAACCAGAGAGAGGACACCTTTCAATTGATTATAAATGTATTAAGTGGTTGTCCCTGGAAAGAAAGGTTTGTGATGTGTAGAACTTGTCCAAATATCTTTTGTACAATTAAATATCTGTGACCTATATCCTTCTTTCCTTATAGCATCTGGCCAAATATGTATGATTGCAGAAGAAAAGGAAGCTAGGAAGTTCTTTGTTAGTTTTGGGTACTGGTAGCGGCGATGTTATGGCACTTGATGTTTCTGCTGGTCAGTTGAAGTGGACAGTCAGCGATTGTCATCCTGGGTATGTTTCTTGCAAAATCGTCTCCCTTATTGTTTCATTAAGTGATGAAATTCAAATTCTTTCTCTCCCAATCTTTTTGCTTTTGTGGCTTCTGATGTGTTTGTTAACTATCAGCTTCTCCAACATGTTGATTTTGAAAATCACCCAAAAGAGTTTGAAAATCTTTTTTACATTAAGACTGACTGGATAGTGCTTTTCTGTCCCTAATCTGCAGGGGTGTCAGTGCTATTTCATTTTCGACGCATGATTCCTGCATTTACACTGGTGGCGCTGACGGAATGGTTTGCAAGATTGATCCGCAAACAGGAAATATGATGGAGAAGTTTAGGGCTTCTAGAAAGTCGATATCCTGCATTTCTGTTTCATCAGGTATACATCCTTTATACTGTTTTCTGAACCTTTGCTTGTCGTTGCTGAGAATCAATTACTTCATCCATATTTTTCCTCAACTAATTGATTACGTTTCAAAGCATGGTTTGTGGGATAATGCGTTCCTATGGTGATTAGGGTGTTATAAAATTAAAACAACAGTCTGATCCTTTTCTATTTTTTGTCCCTTTCATTTCAATGAAAAGCATTTCTGTATGGGTGGCCTGTTAGCCAATAGTTACTGAAAAGGCGTCCTTCCTTGTCTTATAATCGTTTGTCTTGGATGGATATCTATGCATACCAGATGGGGAAATATTAGCGACCGCTGCTGCACAGATGAAGACCTTCAGCTGTACTGATCACAAAAAAAATCAGAAATTTTCTGGTCACCCTGTGAGTGCTTCTTAGTTTCCATTTTGCTATGTTGGTTTCTCTTTGTTTTTAACATGATTATCCTCACGTGGCTTTTGGGGCTGCACATTATTTTTAATATTTATATTCAGAAACAAATGTTCCTTGTTCACAGGGATCAGTCCGTTGTATGATCTTCAGTGAAGATGGTAAATACATTCTCTCATCTGCTGTTGGTGAAAGATACGTTGCAATATGGAGAGCAGATGGTGGCAAAAAGCAGTCAGCAAGCTGTGTTCTTGCAATGGAGCATCCTGCTGTATTCCTGGACAGCAAGCCTTTTAAAAATCAGGGAGACAATGAGGCTGGCTTGTATGTGCTTGCTATTTCAGAAACAGGTGTTTGTTATACATGGCATGGACAAAGTATTGAGGAATTGCGCAGTTGCAAACCAGCCAAAGTCTGGCTATCTCATGAATCGTCTCTTTCCAAAAATCACAAGGGTCCATCACCTGCTATATTTGCTGCTAAACTGCAAGGGATTACTAAATCTGCAGCTGCACAAGTGTTTGCTGCTTATGGTTCCATAGTGAAGCCAATTTTTCAGAAAATATTAGTGGATTCTGGCGTCAACTTAAAGTTGGAATACTCTCGTGATGGAGTTCTTCTGCCACCCAGTCACTCACTCATCAAAGATAAGAAAGGAATGAATGTGCAACACCAAGGTAAGACTTGATTGTGGCTACCTGTTACCTAATAAATTGATTGTGAATTGTCTCAATTGTTGATGCGAACTTGTCTTCTTGGGCATCACTCTGAGAATTGATTTGGAAAATCTCAAATCTGCAAGTGAAATGTCATTTTTATAGTCTCTGGATAATTGAGTTCTTTTGTCTTCTGTCAAACTGTGACTTTAGACGATTTTCATATCTATTTTATAGCCGTCAGTTGTCAGAAAAATGTTACAATGTTCTTTTCTTGTACTATAATGCTGACCATTGTTTTGAGCTTCTATCTTCTCTCACATCATACTTTTTGTTGGCTGCTGACTTTAATGCTTACGAGTTGCATTAAATCTTTGATTTTGGAGTCTTGAGAACCTGTTACCTCAGCAATGGTTTATTTTCATCTAGTTTGACTTGGTATTCTTGATGTTGCTAATGACTAAAATATGATTCAACAGTTACTGCATTAGATCGCTCCAATGTGGAGGATGCTTTACTTCCCATGGCAAAAGTTCCTGATTTCCTGGAGAAGAAGTTGGGAATTAAAAATATAGGCATTAACCGTGATGAGGCCATGACTGAGTCTATGGAGAAAAGAGGTATGATTATCTATCTTCCACATTGCTGTGAAGAATCTTGATTCCATTTTAAATATATGTTTTTGTTCTTTTATTTTTTGATGAATTGAAGCAAGACCCACCTTCTCACATGATATATCTGCTTGCTTCTCTGGGATGCTGATTAATGAGCAGACTGGGAAAGGGAAAGTAGTTTAAACTGAAGGTTTATAGAGTCATTGTTTAATTCAAAAATAACGTTATGCAAAGTTATCTCCAAACTTATGCTGGTAACAAAACAAATGCTAGTGCTACAAATATACATGTTCAGAAATTTGTAGGAATGGTAATAGTTTGTTTTTAAATGCCTGTAAATTATGCTACAAATGAAAGGTTTCTAATATAAGTGTCAGTTTTTGGATTTCCAAATATTCGTGGAGGTTTTTTATGTCATATAATTTAGCACTGTCTTGTTTCTTATTTATTGGGCTTGACAGATGACTTGGTAAAAGTGGACAATGTTGTGGAGAAGCATTTAAGAAGGTTAAATATCCTTGGTGATAAAGATAACAGTACATTTAACTCCATAACATCAAAGGGTATTATTCTCGAAGCTTACTACCCGCAAAAGAAGGTTTGTACTCTCCAAAGGATTCTTAATCTTGATGTTGTTTCTGCTTCCTCATTTTCTAAATTTTTATTATTATATATGCGTTGGCCATATAATTTACATCTTTCTTACTTGACAGATAAAGGCGGCTGTTTTGTCTATGGAACCTAGTAAGGCTTATGAGTTGCTTGAAGACTTGGTGGGCGTGTGGCAATCCAGGTTTTTTCTTCTTTTTGTGATTGTCAGCCTCTCAGATGCTTTTATGATTAATTTTTCTAGCCTGAGCAACTCTGAATTGGTGATTTGGTTTTGTTATGAACTATCTTTAACTAAACCGGTGGACTAACATAGAGCAAGATTTACTGAAAACTTGTCAATGAGCCATTTACGTGGCTGCCTTTATGTTTATCATATAATGGTTAAATTCTGTCTGTGTCTCACCGATTCTGTGACTATTTTTTAGGGCCTAATAATTTTCTTTCACACCTATTGGGTAATTTTGTTGGAGATTGAATAACTGGTTAATTTTGACAGGTCATGCACTGGAAAGAATGTTCTACCGTGGATATATTCTATATTGGTCAATCACAATAGTTACATAATGGCGCAAGAAAAAACAGATATGCAGATGCTTAACTCCTTACTAAAGGTGACATATTATAAGAAAAAATTGTCTATATTTATTTACTCTCTTTAAGTTGGATGCTTCTTCTAGCAAAGCTCTTTGTTTCTTTCCCTTTATCTCATGATGTTTAACACCTCTTTTTATTGGATCCTAATATATTGACTGGTATTCTGAAATTGTGTTTTCTTCTTCCAGATCACCAAATCCAGGATGGTGGCTGTTCAGCCTTTGCTTCAATTGTCAGGTCGTTTGCAGCTTGTAACAGCACAGGTATATAACTTCTTGTCATTGCATTGATGAAATTTTGACTTGATATTCTGATAAATTTAGGATTTGATTCTTTTTTGGCAGATTAACAGAGCTGCTACAAACAAAACACATACGGCATTGCATAATGACGAAATGAATGATAATGAGGAAGATGACCAAGAAGATGATGATGATGTTGAAGACCAACTTTACAGGGAAGAAGACGATGAATCTCAATTAAGTAGTGATGATGATAACTAGATGCAAGCATCTTACAAGGTAAACATAGTTATTTGTTTGTTTTAGTACATACAATATGCTGGTTGAACTTGGCATAAGATAAGGGGTGGACATGTCATGGTTGTATGGTTTTTGTTATGCAATTTTTTTTGTTGGAACAGCACCACAACATGTGCTTACTAGGTTTTTTTTCCTAGTAGTCGCAGGGTTGGAAAATTCGTGGCTGATAATTAAAGAAAGATTCCACTCTTTCCTCTTTTTTTTTTCGCTGTTGAATTTCATTGCCAAAGATTTCATCTGAATTCAATATAATGGCTGTTTATGACGTTTCTCTTGGTAAATTTTGTCAACAGATGTTGATGCACCTTCACTATTTGGAACATCCCTCAGTTAGTTGAGCTAGGTGACTGACATCTCAGCTTGACAGTCTATAGGTTTCCGGAGGGGATTGCTGTGAAGAGGGGCCAGTTTTGCTAGGGACTACATGCTGTTTTGATGAGCATGTGCCCTGATTAATTGGTGCACACAAGGAAAGTAGCCGTCAAGGTTCTTTGGAGCCTATACCCATCACTTTCTTCAATCTCGCATTGGCCTCCTGCTTTTAGGGAAGAAATTCAAATTTTCTTCATATATCATCAGGAAATGCTTTGTTGAGTTTTTTTTTTTCTTTACTTTTTTATCGATCACCTTTTGGTTAGTCCATAGCATGTGAAAGATGCGAAAGATTAGGATGGTTTCTGTTAGAGCGTGTAAAAGCACAAGCCTTTCCCAGTTTTGTTTAGGCCCTGATTTTGCTAGTAAAGTATGCATCACAAGACAAGTGTATCATGCATAACCACTTCTTGGGAGTTAAATGGAAAACATTTGTCTATGTTGCTCAAGTCTGAAGTTATGACTTCTTGCTCCGAAATCAATGCTTCGACCTCTGCTGTTCTGTTAGTGCTGCAACTTATAAGAAGGTTTATGCAAGTAAATCAGGAACTTAATCGAGGTTATGAATATCAACGGCTTCCATCCTCTGCTCTTTATTTGCCGATTCTGATAAAGTCCAATTTTTTCACTTTAGAACATGTCTGCAGGACTCGTGTTGCATTTAATCTACACTATTGCATTGAATAGAAGTTCTAGACCCCTCCAATGTATACCTGTATGAATTTCGTAGCTTCTACCACAATATGCCAGTTCCAAGATTGGCCAACAAGTGAAGAAGAAGGAAGGAATATTGATTCGTGGAGGGTTTGTAGAGAAGTAGAATTTGTGGGGAAGCCTTACACCAGGAAAGGAAACGTGTTATCTTATTCTATTAATTCTCCTC
This sequence comes from Turnera subulata, assembly GCA_028386065.3. Lineage (NCBI taxonomy): Eukaryota > Viridiplantae > Streptophyta > Magnoliopsida > Malpighiales > Passifloraceae > Turnera > Turnera subulata. The sequence continues at coordinate 190,859 of JAKUCV010001823.1, forward strand.
TAGCATGAGGTGCGTATCTAGGATAGTTTAATACTACAGCATGGTGTTATTACAAAAAGAATGAGAGGTTAACGATAATTGGAGAATATCGCCAACCCTTTTATAGGATTATTCTACAGAAAATAATTTCAAGGCGGGATTATGTATCAGCCCTTTAAGGAAGTGGAATGCAGAATCAATCCTTCCGGGACGTACAAGCTTAGAATCTCATTCTTTGCACAACATATTCGCTTACTAATTAGAAACTAATAGCTCAACCAAACCACCTTTTATTCTGCTAACTATTCTCCCATTCATGTTCTCTTTTTATCTGGAGGTGGAAGAAAACGGCTCCATTCTGATACTGACTTTTTCCTTCCTGCACATTTTTCATGCTATTGTACAAGCATTTGGGTTTTCATCACTGAACAAAGATGTAATGTTTCCATTGCCACTGCTGCGGTTGTACTCGTGATAATCCTCATTGTAATGGTCCATTCTACTGTGGATTGTGTGCCGCGGCGGCGATGAATGGACGTACTGATATTCAGTCACAAATGGCGATGGCCTGTAGGTGTTGTAGCTATGAGTAACATATATGGGCTGTGGTGGCTCTGGTGGAAATCCTTGGCTGTTGTGGTACCTATTCCAGTTACCACTATAGCTGTGACCGTAGCCATATCTGTAGCCATAGTCTGGTGGGTTATGGTATATGACATGAACCTCTCCAACATCTTTAGGAGGGTATGCTGGCTGGTTTGCATTATTGGTTTCTTCTGCAACAGGTGATGGTGATGGTTTCTCCTCCGGCTGTGGATTCTCCGGTGGCGGAGGGTCTTTCGGGGGCTCAGCAGGGGGTGCTCCTTCGGCTGGTGGTGCTTCTGGTGGGGGAGGGTTTGCAGCAGTTTCAGGGGGTGGGTTAGAAGTGCTGCCTTCAGGTGTTTGCTGGGGTTGTTCTGTTTGTTGAGGCTGTTCTGCTGGTTGTGCAGGTTCTGAATTTGGGTCGGTGTGGGAACAAATGGTGGCAATCTTCCTGGTCTTCCTTATGGCTTTGACAATTTTTTCAGGATCTGCCCAACCAACTATTGTCAACTTCTGTTGTGGGAAGTCTATGTAGAGATCATATATACCTGTAGAGAAATGAGGGTCAATATGGATATCATCAGGAAGTGAAAACATTTATGCATTCTACAGAGTTAACGAAGAAAGAGAGATGATTCACTTACTAATTGCTTACCATTGATGCCATGCAGCGCCTTCTTGATCTTCTGTACACACCCGTTACAGTCCATCCGGACTTGTATTTCTGTAACTCGAGGCTTCTGCATTTCAAAGTCAGAAACTAGAAATTAGAAAAGAATATGCACAATGTACAATCTCCCATTTGCTACTATTAATGGTGGTTGATCATAAAAAAACAAAAGAGAAAAACATGGGGTGGTGGTATCTAGAGAGATGTACCTCTAACTCTGGAACCATTAGGGAATGGAAAGAGAAAAGAGTGGAGAGAAACCAAGAGAAATTCTATGTATGAGATGGAGAGAGAGTCGAGAGCAAGAATGAAGAATCAATAAGTGGCATTTATTTGGACAAGAGAAGGGGAATATTTGAAAGGCAAAAGGTGTGGGGCATGAAAGGAATCTCTTTTTCTTCCGGGGAAGAAATAAAGAGGAGATGATAATATTTGCTTGCATTCATTAACCTTTCAAGAGTCCTTGTCAATCCTAAAGAAGGGAAGGCAGAGGGTGTGGGCATATGGAAGTTTGGTTTGTTTCGTATGGACCTTAGGAAATGGCAAGCCAAAGAGAATTTGCTTTTAAGCATGGATGGCATGCAGGCCATATTTGAGGATGTGAGTATGCTGTAAGGATATCCAAAACCGACCATGGAAAGGGAGTTGAATGAAGCTAGGGGCAATTGATTGCATGCATGAGTTCATCAGTCAAAAAAGTCAGAGTAGCTTTTCAGGCTCAAGGATATCCACTACCAAAGAATCCTTTCGTTACAAGAAAAGATGAGTGTGGGCAAAACTATAAAGATGATAAAAATGTTGTTTATATAACGCATGTATATTGTTTATCACTACAGGAACTTGATGGCACAGCCACCTTTCATTTCCCCCCTAAAAGTCTAATGGAGATGGAAAGGCAGATTCCCCAGTTGGGCCTCACATTGATCAGGAAACATCCGTGTGGTTTTCTTCATTTCTATGCACATCCAAGACCCTTAATCATTTGATGAGCACTCCACGATTGGAATATGACAATAACAAATTTTCCATCACAACTTGTTATCTGCCAAAAAATCGAAAACAATACTAAACCTGTATGCAGTGAAGTGTCGAATAACAAAAAGTATAATTACTGCATCCCATTACTTTTGGATTCCACAGAGTGACCAGGTTCCACCAGGTTTATAATCCCAGTCAATTCTCCTCAGCTTTTGAAAACAGTAGCCTTTTAGGATGGGCCTTAACTAGGGAAGACCGTCCTATGTTATTAGTGAAAGTGAATATTCAGGATGCTGCTACTATCACAGTCCTGTTCAATATATAATCATTAACAGATAGGTTTACAAGAGAGTCCTAAGTTGTATAATATACAAAACCTAACCTAACTATGAAATACTAATGGTCATCCTTTATCACTCCCCCTCAATTTGAGGGTGGAGAAACTAGCCAAACTCAAATTGTGACACAATTGTTGAAATAAAGTTACACCTAAGGACTTTGTGAAAATATCTGCCAACTGGTGTGAGCCATCAATATGTGAAACGAAAATATGCTTCCAAAGGACCCTTTCTCGCACAAAATGAAGATCTACTTCCAGATGCTTTGTGCGTTGATGCTGTACTGGATTGTTAGCCAAAAAAGTGGCAGACTTATTATCACAATGAACCACTATAGGCAAAGAAGGTGCATAGCCTAATTCAGCAAGAAGAGTGCGCAACCAGCAAATATCAGCAACTGTGCTTGCCAATGCCCGGTATTCTGACTCAGCACTGCTTCGTGAGACCGTATGCTGTTTCTTAGCAGACCACGAAATTAAGTTGCCTCCTAGGTAAACACAAAAACCCGTTGTGGATCGCCTGGTAGCAAGACAGCCTGCTCAACCGGCATCGCTGTATGCCACCAAGGTGTGAATATCTACCGGTCGAAGAAGGAATCCGCGATCCTGTGTTCCCCAAAGATACCGCAGAATGCGCTTCACAACCTTCCAATGAGCTGTCGTCGGTTTGTGCATAAACTGACAGACTAAGTTCACCGCAAAGGAGATGTCCGGGCGTGTAAAAGTAAGATACTGTAGCGCCCCTACTACTGTGCGATACAAAGTCTTATCAGAATCAGACAATAGGTCTCCCTCATCAACTGTGAGCTGAAGCTTGGGTTGCATAGGAGTCGGTGTGGGCTTCGCTGTGTCCAAACCTGCTCGTTTAAAAATGGACTGCAAATACTTTTGCTGATATAGAAACAAGCCATTGTGAAAATGAGCTATTTGAATGCCAAGAAAGTAATGCAATGGGCCAAGATCTGTCATCATAAATTCCTATTTCAACGAAGTAAGAAGATGCTCCAGAAGAGATGAAGTTGATGCCGTAAGAACGATATCATCAACATAAAGTAAGAGATAAGCAACACCATGAGTAGTATGCAAGATGAACAATGAGGCATCAGATTTGCAAATGAAGAACCCCTTGGAAAGTAAAAATTGTGCAAATCTCTGATACCAGGTGCGTGGTGCCAGTTTCAGTCCGTAGATTGCTTTCTGCAACTTACAGACATAATCGGGATGAACCGGATCAACAAATCCCGGAGGCTGCTTCATATAGACATCTTCTTGCAAATACCCATTCAAGAACGCATTCTTGACATCCGCAAAGACCACCCATTAGAAACCGCAAGAGTCAGGACAATCCAAATTATCGCCGGTTTAATGACGGGGCTATAAGTCTCATCAAAATCTTCTCCGGCTTTTTGAGAGTACCCCTGTGCAACCAGCCTCGCCTTATGTCTCTCCAACGTTCCATCGGACCGGTACTTCCGTTTGAACACCCATTTAGAACCAACAATATTCACCGAGGGTGGTGGTTTTGGAACAAGAAACCAAGTGTGGTTCCGTTTTAGTGCCTGAATTTCATCATCCATCGCAACGCACCAGGCATCCTCCTTGGAAGCCTGAGCATAAGTTCTCGGCTCTAGGTCAGAAACCGTGGTGAGAAGAGTTAAGCGTTGAACGGGTTTAACAATACCTGACTTGGCTCTAGTGGTCATCCTATGGGTTGGAGCATTATATCGAACAGGTGGTGGGTTTGGGATTGGAGAAGAGTGTGCAGTGGAGGAAGAGGACGAAGGACTGCCTGCCGAAGAGGCTACATCAGGGTGTAAAGAAGGAGAAGAAGGAGGAGTCAATGGTTTATCAGTAGCAACATCAACATCAGATGGAGACAGAACCAGTGCCTGGATGGATGCCGAGGGTAGGTTAGAAACTGCAGTTGGATTGAAGGATAATGATTTGGAAGTGGATGTAGATTGGTTTTCAAAGGGAAAAGACGTCTCATCAAACACAACATTACGGGATATGATCACTCTGCGAGAGATTGGATCGTAACACCTAAACCCTTTATGATAAGGTGACAAACCAAGAAAGACATGGAGGGTGGTAGGAGGCTGCAATTTGTGATGGTGTGAACTCAAGTTGTGAGGATAACAAGCACACCCAAACACTCTAATATTATCTAAAACCGGTGCGTGACCATATAGTACCTGATACGGACTCTTCCAAGAGATAGTACTAGTGGGAAGACGATTACGAATATGATGAACATATCGTAAAGCTTCCACCCAAAAGGTCGGCGGCAAATGGGCTTGGAACAAAACAGACCGGACAGCATTAATTAAAGTTCTATGTGCACGCTCAGCCAATCCATTTTGTTGGTGGCTATAAGGACATGAAATTCTACGAAGAATACCATTGTCCCGTAGATACTCATCAAAAAGTCGATTACAAAACTCTCCACCCCCATGACTCTGGAGAGAGCGAATTGTAGTATTGTGCTGGGTTTTGATTTCAGCCATTAATTGCTTAAAACAAGAAAACACATCATTCTTATAACGCAGAGGAAAAAGCCAACTGAATCTTGAATATTCATCAATAAAAATTACATAATACTTGAAACCACTAGCCGAAACAACAAGAGACACCCAAACATCACAATGAATGACCTCAAAAGGAAATGAACAAAAAGCTGAGGAAGAAGGATAGGGCAACACAGTTTGCCTGCCAAGTTGGCATACATGACAAAACTAGACCCCTTATTCGACACAGTGGACGACACTAAGGAAGGATTCTGGCGGAAAAATTGAGTCATGACAGGTTCACCCGGATGGCAGAGTCGTTGATGCCACAAACCAGAAGACACCCGCACATGAGAAAGAGCCAAAAAAGACTGTGAAACGACAGAAGGAGAAACACGAACAGAGTACAATGGCCCGGAATCATTGCACCGTATCTGGCTGTGTTTGAAGATCCGGCCCTTCACAGTAAACCCAACAGAGTCAAAACTTACTGAACAAATATTATCTTTGGCAAAATGTTTAACAGAAATCAAATTTTTTTGCAAAGACGGGACAACTAAAACATCTTTGAGCAAAAATGAAACGGTACCGAAACGAAAAACTTTGGAGCCAATATGAGTTATGGAGAGGAACTTACCATCACCCACTTGGACAGAATCAGAACCATTGTAAACAGAAAAGGAATCAAGGGCAGCCGTGGAGTTAGTCATATGACTCGTGGCTCCAGTATCGGCGTACCAAACCGGTGAGTGTTGTTCATGAACACCGGCATAGGAGGAAGAATTGCGTTTTGGGCAAGACTTAGCTGTGTGTTGATACCCATCACATAGTTGACATTGAACTGGTGGTGGTCCCAGAACAGAATCAGAAGATGGAGGCCGTGGAGAAAAAGAAGGAGAGCAAGGACCGAAAGACTGGCGTGGATTAAACTCCTGATTTTTGGAAGAAGAAAAAGGAGGACGGGGATTGTATGGAGGCCGAGGAGAATAAGAGTTACCACGGCCACCACGGTTGCCACGTCCACCGCAGTTGCCACGGCCTTTGGCCTGAGAAAAGAAGATCAGATGGGGTTCTGACGTAGAAGAAGAAGACCGATTTTTGGACAAACAAGACTCATAGGCTAACAGAGTGGATCGTAACTCAAAATAATTAGGCAAAGGGGCTTTGGCAGTAAGAACAGTAACAATTTCAGAGTAGTCGGAGGGGATACCATCAAGAATCTGCATAACCACATCATCCTCATTCAAACCTCTACCAATAGCATCAAGTTTAACAGCTAGACCACGCATATATTGCAAATAATCAGACATGGACCTATTGTCCTTCCTAGACTGAACAAACGCAGAACGATATTCCATATACCTAGCTTGCACATGATCATGAAAAAGGGTTTCAATGGACAACCAAACCTCTCTCGCAGTGGGATAAAAACCGGGTCGAATAACATGTTGCAAAACATCAGGACAAATAGTCGCGTAAATCCAAGTAACTAGGGTACTATCAATCTGATACCACTGGGAAAACAAAGGGTTTGGGTCAGGATCTGTGTTAGATTCGGCTGCAGGGAGAAAGGCAGAAGGTGGGACACTGGTTCCATCAATGTGTCCAACCACTTGGTGTGATTGGAACACGGTGTATAGCAGACTTTGCCAGACAAGGAAATTGGAAAAGTCAAGTGTAGCAGGGACATAGTTTTTAATATTACCAACACTGAGAACGGAGTGAACAAAAGGCGAGACAGAAACGGAAGAGGCTGAAGCAGAGGAAGTGGTGGAGGAACTAGAGGAAGAGGAACTAGCACTAGGAATAGTCGACATTGGGAACAAAAGAAATGCAGAACTGAGAAGATAGTAGCAGCAAAGAGAAGAGACAAAAATGACTTAGACTTTCAAAGAATAACCTGCTCCGCTGCCATGAAAGTGAATATTCAAGATGCTGCTACTATCACAGTCCTGTTCAATATATAATCATTAACAGATAGGTTTACAAGAGAGTCCTAAGTTGTATAATATACAAAACCTAACCTAACTATGAAATACTAATGGTTATCCTTTATCAATTAGGACCATCTTTGCATCAAAAGGGAAATTCCACAGGAACAAATTAGTTGATACATACATTGATTCTGCGGGAATTAGTGTTGTGTTGTGTTACTGCTGTCTCTAGATTGATGAAACTTTTAGTAATGCTGTCTGAATAGCTAGTGGATTATCTTCTGCAGGCAATAGGAAGACACCAAAGATAGAAAAAGAATTGACTTGCCAACAAGTAAAAGTTCCTTTCCTTTGTACATTAATCATATATGTGGGAGAATCGGTAGACTTGTTACCATGCTTTTCTTTTGTTGGGTTTTGGTCCACTTTGATGTAAAACGAAAAGGAAAGGAAAGGAGGCATCTCCAGTACTGCTACTAGATATTTTCTGTTGCCAAACATTGGTGGCCTGCAATTGCTATTCAATACAATGAATCCTACTCCTAGTCTCCGGCTAATCAAATGACAATAGTATTCCTTAGACCAAGAATCTGCAAGATGTGTATGTGTTTAGTTTTATGATGAATATGAATCTGCTATTCAAGATTTTCTTTGGAAGCAATACTCTCCTAGGAATCATTTTTTTTTTCTGAAACAGGAATTCCAAGAAAAAAATTCTAACTACCACAACTATTGCAAAATTAGGAGGCACTTTGTTGACTTCATCCACGGTAAAGCGTAGATACTAGTTTTTCAATAATAAGCCAAATCAATTCAATAATAACTCACTAAAACAATGTATACATAGTTTAACCACTTTATATATATATATCATTAGGAAAAAAAAAAACAGAGACACATTTCTTATTTAATCGGTGGACAGAGCTTATCTGGTCAACTACATGAGGTCACCATAGATAGAGGACTCAACTCAAGCAGGCCAAGCCAGATTATATATGATTTGACACATCGTATAAATCAACTAGAAAAGTACATAGTAGATATAGGTGCAGAATTCGGGCGTGGCTCGTCAATGTAGTAATTTGATTAGGCATAAGCCTGAGGGTTTGCAATGAGGTAGGCCTCCACTGCCTTAAAAAGAGCTATGGCTTTTGCATTATCTGCCTTGGCTTGTTCTTCCTTTATCTCAACACCAGCTTTTGGGTAGAAATTGCTAACATGGGTACCTTTGCATCCTCCATTAGGTTCATCCTGGAAGGTAACCTCGTGCCCAACTGCTTCAATCCCATCCGCCAAAGCATCACCTTCAGTTACTGTGTACTTATATTTTAGGCTGTCTTTGTCTTCCACATCAACCCGATGCTTCAGATACTTACCTGCAAACAAAAAAAAAAAAACAGAGACAAGAATAACAAGTCAATTAATTTATTTTACACAATAATGAATATATATAATAACAAGTCATTATCCATTTCACATGAATTAATTTTGTAAAATAAAACCAATGACTGTAACTTGCCATCAGCAAAGGTGATCTTCTTGATGGTTCCAGGGCCACCATTGCCTTGAATTATTTCTACACTTTTGATAGGGGCGACCTTAGGGAGTAGGTTGTCAATATCAAGCATGAAGGCAGAGAAAATTCTCTTGGCCGGAAGAGGGCTAGTGAACTCCTCGGTGATAGTGAAAACACCCATGTTTTCTTGGACTGAAAAAAATTGAATTAACTGAGCAGGTTGGAGATTGAAGTGACTATAGCTAGAAGAGATGAAACAAATGCAGTAGGCTTAATTTGGTGTTAGAAATTGAAGAGGAAAAGGTGGTATTTATAGATTGAGAAGAATTATAACAAAACAGTTTCTTCCATTCCAAAACTTTCAACTAATTTGGTGACCATATCCGCAGCAATTAATGCTAACAGGCTTTATTTTTTTTTTCAAAATTCCACCATTCCAGGTGGAGAATATCGAAATGCAAGCTGCTTCTGTTTCTTCTTCTTGTTCTATTCCCTAGCTGGTTAAATTAATTAATCCAAGTTAAGTTGGTCAACGACAAACTTGTTTCCAAACCCCCACTAGACAACATTTTTCATTTTTCCTCTACTAAGCCGGCCTTAATGTAGCAAAGGGTCCAAACATTCAAGAAACATGTACGGGGTAGATAAAAACTTTAGTGGTAGGGGATATACGTGAGGACGTTGCTACATTCAAAACGCAGCCGTCCTCCATTAATTGTCGGTGTGCAACACACACTGTTCCTCCCTGAAAAACAAAGATGCCAAAAACTCAAAATGTGATCTAGCTGTAGATGGGAGTCCATTATCATTTAATGATTTTCCTTGTTTTGCTTTTTTTAATAAAAAATTTCCGGTTCTTAACCATTAAGTGACATGCACCTTTTGGTGGCAAATATATGGGGTGCATAGATAATTATGATTGCAATAATATTTAAACAGTGATTATGTACTGTAGCAAGGAAACAGTGTTTGTGGTTCTGGTTAGTTGTTTGTGTCCAGCTTTCATATTTATACGACATTTTACATTGACTGAAGTTTTCATTAATTGGTCCACTCCATGTAATTAAGTAGCCAGCTTCTAGAGCAATTGACTTTTGAATTAACTGGAGTCGAGTGTGCAAAGTAATACGTTACGTCCCTATTTTAGTTTTGTTTTTTCTTCAGTGACATTTAACATGATTATGCAACTTCTAGAACATATTAAACGGAATATCACAATATTTTCTTACATTAAATTCCATTCTAAACCTTCCACTTCTTCTTCCCACCTCCTTCTTTGACTACTCCTTGTGTGTGGCCCAATGTTGGGTCAATCCCCCACTTTATTTATCATTCATATATATATATATATATATATATATATATATATATATATATATATATAATACAATGAGGTATGTATATGTATATAGTACAAACAGTATTCATACTGTATTTATACTCTATTTTATAACACTCCCCCTTGAATGCTGTTTGTACCTTGGGTAGAATACGCTTTTGGGACAACTGCCTTATTAAAAACATTACCAAGAAAAACCCAGTGGGATAAAAACTTGGTGAAGGAAAAAAGAGTGCAGTGCGTATTCTACTCCCCCTCAATTTGACCTCCATTAATTACTTTATGCCAATTTGTCCTTGTCAGCTTCTGGTGACGTGTATTATGTCTGATCACTTTTGGGTACTTCATTATTTCAATTGGACAGAGTTGGTAGCATTATGTAACAGCCCGGGTAAAAATTTTGGATTTTTACCGGACTGTAAAAGTCTATTTACCGTGATTTACTGTTGAATTAATCTTGGGTAATTAATTCAAGGTAAATCGGGAGTCGTTTTTCGAAACCGAGTGTTTTCCCGCGCTCGTGATTTTCCCGCGGATTTTTCGGAACTAAGTTGGTATTTTTCAGGTTTCGGAATTTCTCGGAAAATCACACCGGAAAATAACTAAGGAGGTATCAGTTATTTTCTGGTCCGGATCGGACTCGCCCGTAATACGGACGAATCGTATTATTGATATTCACATGCCAAATAGTAATTTTTTCTATTATTTAAGGAGGAAGGCAGCCGGAGAATGTGAGGAAGAGAGGAAGAAAAAAAAAAGAGAGAGAGAAAAAGAAAAGGAGAGGAAAAAGAAAAAGAGAGAAAAGAAAAAAAAGAGAGAAAAGAAAAAAAAGAAAAAAAATAAATCAGAAAATTAGAAAAAAATAGAGAAAATGGAAAAAGAGCCAATCAAAATAAAAAGAAAAGAAAAGAAAAATCAGAAAAATAGGAAAGAAAATGAGAGAAAAGAAAATAGAGAGGGGGAAAAAAAAAGAAAAGAAAAGAAAACAGAAACCCGGAGTGAACAGTGCCGCCACCCCTCTGCACTGTGCACACGCCGTCGATCTGCGCCGCGTCGCGTGCCACCGCCGCCACCATCGAGCTCAGAGGGCCGGCGCGACCTCAGCCCTGCTGTCGCCGTCGCGTTCCGCCGCCTGCAGCTCCCTGACGCGCCGATGACCCGGAGGAGGACCCGTGGATCCTGCCTCCTTCGCTTCTGCTCCCGATGCCGGCGACGTCGCGCCGTTCTTCCATTGTCCTTGGGGTCGCCGCCTCACGCCGACCTCGCGCCTGCTGCTCCGTCGCGCTGCTTCGACCCGTGAGGTAAGGCCGCGTCCGACCCGTTTGACAGGCGGGTCGCGCCTGGGTTGACGGGTTGGGTTGGTTTATTTATTTTTTTTAATTATATATATATATATAAATGCTTATATAGTTAATTTCTGTTAATTAATTTCTGGAAAGAAATATATATTTTTATATTTCGGAAAATATGGTAAATCTGTGTTATGGTTTATGGTTTTGAAATATATATATACACTTTGGAAAAATAATTAAGATGTGTTTTGGAAAACTATTATTAATTGAAAGAAATTATATATATACCTTGGAAATAAATTCTGAAAAATTTAATATGTATATTATTTAGTCTGGAAAATTATAATTATGGTATATGTATATGAATATGTATTTTGTAAATTAAAAGTAATTATATTTTGTTGGAAATTAAATTGTATATATATTTAGAAAAGATAAATACTATAAATATTTTCTAGAAATTATAAATAGCTTATTATTTCTCTGGAAAAATTATAGTAATTATTATTTTGGATAATTATAGTTATTTTATGAATATATTTTGAAAAGAATTTTAATTAAAGTATAGTACCGAAATTATATTCGGAAATACGTTCGGTAATATTTTCGATAAATGGAAATAATAACGGATATGAATCGGGATGGGTACATTTCGTAAAATTGGCATCATGACATACTCTTATGTGCATTTATGTGTGTGTATATTGTTTTGGGTATAGGTTTGGATATCGGGCAGTTTCCCGAGGAGCCGGCGTCGTACCGGTCATTGTTTTCCGGAGTTGAGTAATCGGCCAAGGTGAGGATGGATTTCCTTCAATATGTGCCTTATTACTCGGTTATTGTGTTTGGTGTTGTTGCATTGTTGGATGCTGTGCTTTTGTTGTGTTTTGGCTCGGGATGTCTATCCCGGTGCTTGTTTGGTATTTTTGGGATGTTTATCTCCGTATTGATTATCTGTGTCGTTTGGAATAAGTAAATGGAATTAATAATGAATAGTGACAAGGATGTCGATCCTTGGTATTTTGGTTAGGGATGTCGATCCCTGAGTTTGGATTTTGACGACGGTAATATAATTGTCACGTGGTAAGTAGAGGTACGACCGGATGGTTAGAGACTGTTTTGTGGTGGCCATGATCTGGGTTCGTGTGATAAGCATGTCTATGCTTGGGATGTCTATCCCAGTTTGTTATTTTTGGGATGTCTATCCCTGGGTTCTTTTTGATCTGGCACCAGGAACAGGTTGATAACCTGGTACGGCCCTAGCTTATCCGTGACGGGGCCCGAAAAGATAAAATTTGGAAATTGGATTTTTATTGAGTTTTATCGACTTTGGGTCGAGTCTTTTGGTTTGACTGTTGTTTTTGGACTTGAGTAATTTTTAGTGTCCATATTGATCGTCTTTCCATTGTCGTGAGCACTTCGGACTCACCCCTCACCTGCGGGCTTTCATCCCGTAGGATGAGTTGTTTGTTGTACAGGCTTGGTGCATTCCAGACATGCTGCGGCGTTATTCCTTGGACGGGCTTGGATCCATAGTTTGCATGTGTCGCATACAGTGTTAGTTATTTAAAGTCTTCCGCTGTGCACTGTTGTTATATTTATTGGGCCAATGGGCCGGTATTGTTATTTACGATGTTTACTATTTTGGGCCGTTGGGCCGAGATATTCTTTTATACACTGTATGCTGGGCCTTGATTGGTCGGGTCGTCACAGTTCCGGCTCGTGTTTACTGTGTACGGTAAATTCGGGCCGGGGCGTTTCATTTTGGTAGCGGAGCGGGCGTTAGGTCTTGTTGGGCAGTCTATGTGTGTTGTTGTCTTGTTTGCATAGTTCGCTCCAGTTGTTATTTATTTTATATCATTTAGTTAGTGCATTATGGATCCAGTCAAGGGACGCCAGCTGTCGCAGAACATACACATAAGAGGTAATGATGCCATAAATAAGCGAAAATACAAATATTATTAATATTGCAAATATTGATAATACAAAGGGAAACATTACATTGATAATTTATAAAAAGGGGAAATAATACATGGATTTTTGATATTATATATAAAAAAAATACAATTAACGGTTCGCAACGACGTTGACACGGAAGCTGTTTGCGTCACTGTTGACGTTGACCGTGACTCTGTCGCTCTAAGAGAACCACATGCCGCCTCTGTCGCGCTGGCCAGGAATCTCGAACCGGTTAGCTTGAGGGAATCGGAGTGGAATCAGACCGTGATCGTCTCGTGGTTGCCACTGCGTCTCCGTCAGAAGAACCATGTTGGGCTTGTACTGGTTCTTTAAGTCCCTCAGAGTACGCGAGAACTCCTGTGCACGCCTTGCAACACCTCTGCAGTTCCACACCAGTAGCCGTACCTTTGGCCAGGTTGGAGGTAGCCGAGTCATTCTGGGTATGCTTTGGGCTGTCATTGAGAGCTGGTAGTAAGCGCCTTGCTCCACAGTTTGGCAAGTGGACTCCAGGTTGAACTCCTGTAGCCTATCCGAGATGAAGAACATCACGGAGTTGGCTGATCCGTAGTAGGATGTCCTCAGAGTGCCGCGATCCTCTAGGAAGAACACCTCTTCCATGGGAGTGATGAAGAATCTTGAGGAGTAGAGCTCGTCGACGAAAACTAGACGTGGCATTCTGCCGAGTTCGTTCGGTAGCTCCTCAGCACGCTCGTTGACCATGCTGTACGCCAGACGGTTTCTCCTGCCAAGGTTGGCACCTTCGACGAAGAAGACAGATGAGGGAGCAGGCATCGTGTTATCAAAGCGAGTATTTTGTTTTTTCTGAGCGTTTGGGTTTGTTTTGTTTGCTTTTAAAATGCTTTGATGATTTCCACATACCGCTCCTTTTATACACTTTTGGGGAGCGTGATTACCGTTTTTGATTTTCAAGATTTTGCTTTTGAATTTTACCGTTGCTTGCATTTATTACTTTACGCGTTTTTCGGACCCATGCCAGAGTTTTTCAGCCTATTTCTATCACATGATTTTCTTTCGCTCTGGCTACTTTGTCTTTTCTTTTATGGCTTTTACTATATTTTCTTGCATGTTTCACCACTTGCATCCGTGACCGTTGAGGTTGGACAGATGGGACCATACCTCGAGTAGAGTGCATGTGCGACAAGTTTCCAGCTGTTCGGACATCGTGGAGAGATACGAGACGAGACAGACGTTTTTGGCTCATGCAGAAATTTTGAACAAGTGGGTAACGTGTCCTTCGAGAGACACAGGATGTGCTCGTGATCATCGCCTTCCGAGTTAACGGGTATCTTTTTCACGTGGGAACCGACGTCACCGTTAGTTCCGCGTATCACGTTTCTTGGTTCGAGGGTGTTTTCGTCCGATACGAGCCGATCATGAAAACGTGTTTTATTTTGATTTTGTTAAATGAGTTTTATTTTTAATTTCTTTATGTTTTAAATTTGTTAAACGAGTTTTGTTTTTAATTTCTTTACATTTGATTTTATACTCTTATTATTGATTTTTGTTTTACTTTGAGATGTTTTATTTTTCCATTTAACAACAGACTTGGTAACATACGAGATTTTGATTTAAAAGGGGAAAACTTATTTTATTGATTTTATAATAGTTTTACAACAGGGGAAGAAGTGCTCTATGGAGCTACTTGCTTTTCTAGGTCTTTTACAATCTTTTTGGCATTTTCCATGTGCGGGAAGAGCTCCATGCACGCCAGTTCTATCTGCGCCACTGCCGAGCTGATCTTCTTCAGGGAGAAGTTCAGTTGTGTCAGCTTCTGTTGCGGAGTGCTGCTTCCAGCGATCGCCTTTCCCTTGCGATCTTCAGTTTTCTTGGGGACTCGCTTCTTCCGTCGTTTTGGGGAAACGACCATGTGTTCCTGCAGGCCGACGATGTTGCTCTTGAACCGCTTCTTCGGAGGTTCAACATCAGAGCTTGTTGGGAAAGCTCTGCCGCCGATGTAGCTGTTGTTCTCGGAGTCAGAAGTTGTCCTTGATCTTAGTGGAGAGTCCATGACTGTGTGTGAGTATGCCAGTCATGAGATTTGGTATTTATAAGCGGATGAGATGTCGCTTAAGGGCATAAGCGGTATCTCATGTTGAGGTTGGATACCTGGCAGAGTGTGCCAGAATCTTATTGTGGTAGGACCCACGGATAAGACGGAATTTCGGGGACGAAATTCTTTTTAAGGTGGGTAGTCTGTAACAGCCCGGGTAAAAATTTTGGATTTTTACCGGACTGTAAAAGTCTATTTACCGTGATTTACTGTTGAATTAATCTTGGGTAATTAATTCAAGGTAAATCGGGAGTCATTTTTCGAAACCGAGTGTTTTCCCG